>LOJH01001835.1:0-46176 GCA_001685095.1 Ellobius talpinus
TGGGAATGTTGTGATCCTCTACTGGTCTATCTGCCATTGGTGAGACAGTGGTAAGAAGTGACTTTGAGCTTCTTGACAGGCAATGCACAAAAAGGAAAGAGGAAAGATTTAAAAAAAAAGTCTTCCCAATGGGAAGTAGTAGCAAAAGGAGGAAGCAGAGGGATGCAGGTCTCTAGCCTCCCTATTTGTGGATTTCCTCCAGTTAGACAGTAATCAACTCCATAATTCCTCTCACACACCCATGCTGTTTCCCTCTTCACTTTTAGGGCAACTTAGGAAAGCTCTTCTTTCTTGTCCCTGATAAATTACAGCCCTTCTCCTGATGCACATCTCTGGGAAGAGAGGAAGATTTGAGATTTGTTAGGGGAAAAAAAAGTTAAAACCTCCTTCACTTTTGGCCTCTCAAGGTCCCAAAGGGACCATTAGAGCACATCATCTCAGCAGGCACACATGTGATGCTCAGCAGACTTCCCCAGCGTTCCCTCAGGCACACATTATTCTTCTCTCATTTTCGTGCTTGGGTGTGTTGGGTCTGCTTGCACACTAGGAAAGGTGGGCAGTGTCGCTTCGTTGGCATTTAACTATGATCTGTGCTCTCGAGCCTTTGTGCTTCCAACACAAAACCAACCCTCTTCACTCTAATTCAGTGGTTCTGTCATCTGTCATTATTGGTCCCCATATGCTGCGGCATCAAACCCCCTGAAGAAAAACCTGGGAGCCAGGCCTTCAGAGTGTCCTGTCCCCATGTCCCTGCACCTCAAGGCTTGTTGAAGAACAGCTCTCCTCCTGCAGTCCCTGCACCTGAGGCTCACAGGACAGATATTTGTGTCCAACGTAGAGATGCAACCACCTCAAGGGTCTCTTGGTTAAAGTCTTCACAACTTGCTGCCAAAGAAGCAGGCATAATATAACAGACAATGAATCAGAACTTAAGGAACCAGAACAAAATTGAGTCCTGTATGGCATTTGCTAAAGTGGAGAGTTTTCTTGAATTTGCTAAGCGTATACCAGGTGTATTTTCTGCAGACTCAAAAATGTAACCTTTTCTAAGTGAGTAGATCCTTTTAGAGTAAGGATCCTGGGAGTTATTCACTCAAAGCCAAGAACCCGCCCCTACTCACTCTTTCTCGCTTGCTCTCTTGCTCTTCTTCTGCCCCCCCCCATTATCTCCATGTGAACTAGAAAGGAACCTGGAGCCCAGTGCACACTTAGCACTCATTTGGTCAGTGACCTGCAACTCCCGCCCATCCTGGGCTTTATCCTGGAGGTAAAGAATGTTCAAAAGATGCTACATATTCATTTTAGAGCACAGAAATTCAAATTTGAGGATGAAGTTTCTATATTTCCATATTTATCAATATTTGTATATTGATTGTGGAGCACTAGGAGATGCAGTATGGGTCTGACATTCAGGGACATTTGTCCACATGAGCGGATGTTTTGTGATTTCACATATCAGGACTTTGGCCACGCTATGTCTTGTACTTTTCCATTTGATTTAGACTTCCTCTTTATCATTTTCACCCTCTCTGGAGCCCTCGGACAGCCTTCAAGGACAAGAATCCTTTCTCCTCCAGTTATTCTCAGAGTCTGAACATAGTTAACTCAGTCTCAACTATTATTTGGTACCAACTCACCAAAAGTCTTCAGGTAGTCCTGCCAAAAGAGCATGTAGCTAGCAAAGTCTGATGTCAGCAATATTTTTTTTAAAAAAATGAGTTTGGTGGTTTCTTTTCATTCCCAAGTAGGAAAATTTATACAGCTATCTGAAAGAAACAGTTCTCCTTGGATATAAAAGATTAGCAGCAAGACCCAAAGAGGTTTAAATGACCTCAAAGATCAAAATATGACTTCACATTTCAAAGATGAGGGGTTAAAGACTCAATCTCAATATATCAAGAATATCTAGGTCTAAACGATAAATTACAGCTGAATCAAGAGATAGAGTCTGCCTCAGTTCTTAGCCAGGGTTGCTCTCGAATGTAACATTGAAACTGCTTCCATGTAGTATTTTTCAAAAGGCTCAGGAACCATTAATTATCCTTGATAAACAATAGACAATAGTAGGACATGCTAATGAATCGGGGGATGTTATCTCTAGCTGCACCCCCCCAAGCTCCCTTCATGCCCCTGCCAGCCCAGATGCTGATCATATGGTTTCGGTTTATCATGTGGTGTATAGGTCAGTGCTGTCCATACTGCTGCACCTGTGGCCGGCCTCTCCGAAGCAGTCAGACAGGGACACGTGTTCTTAATCAAAACTCTCACCAGCCCTGTATGCCTCCCCAACCAAACAGGCTGCCACAGCGGTCGAAGCTTTAGAAGGCTTTAAAGCCCCAGAACACATAGCTCAAACCCCGCCAGGTACGAAAGTGTAATTGATACAAAAGGTTTCATTTGACTAGCTTGGAATTAGACTTGAAATCTGAACCTAACACGATACAACAAATTCTGTTGAAGGATGACTGACAATTTTTCATCAGAATACTTACTCCCTGATGCTGCCTTTCATGCTTCCCAGGAAATCAGAGTGGCTTCTATACTTTAAAAATCTATTATTATATATTATAGAAAAATATTAAAGAATAAACGAGAGGGGCTGGAGGGATGGCTCAGCATTTTAGGGCTTGAAGCGGATTCCTTCCTGTTCAGACTGGGTTCAGAAGGCTGCACTCACATGACCACTGACAACTGCCTGCAACTCTGGGTTTCAGGGTATCTGGTGCCCTCTTCTGGCCTCTTGGGCACTAAATATCTGTGAGGCACTTACATGCAAGCAGAACACTCAGACACAAAATAAAAACAAATCTTTTTCTTTTAAAGGACAAAACATCCACTTACTGTCTATTTTAGATGTCTTAACTTATCACATCAACATCTTTAGTGGTCGCAAACAATCTTCATTGTCTGACAATGAAATCAACAAATGTTGATACTTATTAGTGTGAGGCTCAGCTAAAGCTTTTTCTATTACCTATTCGGCCAATGCTCACGCCCAATTTTTATTTTCAAGTCATATTTGGGAGGACAGCTATTTTGGGAGAACATTCTCAGATGTTATTCATTATACAAAAATCAATCATTATCCTAGCTAGATCTTACCACATTCACAGCCCCACCCATTATCAAATTCCCAACGGGCTCAAGAAGTTTCCCAAAGGCTCCTAAGAGGACCATCCAGAGAAAGCTTTCTTAAAAGCTATTGTAGGGATTGGGCTTGGTGATGCAAGCATTTAGTCCCAGCATTCAGAAGGGGAGTCGGAAGGACTGCAAGTCCCAGGCCAGTCTGGGTACAGTGAGATTCTCAAAACCAAACCAAACCAGGAAGCGTGGGGTAGGGAGACTGGCAAGGTGTACAAGCAAAGGCAAGAGCGTCCTCTTGTGGAGATAAAAACCTGATTTTTTTTCTCCCCCTTCATTCTCTATTCCTCATTTATTTCCCCACAAGACTACATCTTAGAGAAGGATCACAAATAGCTAGGAGATAATACAACTGATCACAGCCAAAAGGCTGCAGGGTAATAATCCCAAGGAGAAAGTATATTAACTTTGCCTCTCCATAGGCTGCAGGCTTGTGGAGATCTTTACATTAAGCTCAACACAGGACTTGGTAAAGCCAGTTGAGAAGCCAGGGAGTCCTCACCAGCCTGTCAGAGGATTTCTAGTGGCACCAGTCTCAACTCACAGATACCAAGACAAACTAAGTTAGTATGACCACCAAGGAGGGTGGGAACACAGCTCAGTAGTGGCATGCTCGCCTAGAACACACAAAGGTGATCTCTAGCCCTGGGTGGGGGGTGGGAGGAGGCAGGGAGTGCTGGCAACAGAGGCCTATCTATGCATCCAGGACAAGAGACCACAAGTGGAAGCAAACAGGCAGAGAAAACCAAGGTGGCAAAAAGCCACAGTAACTGCACCTCTAGACTGGCCCACATGCTTCTCTTTCAAAAAGTTCCCAGGGCATAGTCTGAAAAGAAGACAGAGACTAGACCAGTAGGAGGTATACTGTGCACCACTGTTCATCCTGCCATCTGGTGTCAGTATGGAGGAAGTGGGCTAGCACACACTCTTGAGAACCCCTGGGAGGCCCTTTAGCAGCAGCTGCCACTGAAAAGTCCAAGTCATGTATGGCCCTCCCTAGAATGCTCTCCACACATCTGGGGGAAATGACAGCTAGCAATTCGAACTCACTGCCTTGTTGGGCCTCATGAGGCCCTGGGCATGAGGCCCAGTGTAATTTCCTAAGCATAACTTGAGTTTGGTGAGGCCTAGTGTAACTTCCTGAGCCTAGCTCGAGTTTGGAGGCATGCTTCTGGCTACCCAACCTAGGCCGTCTTGGCCCAGCCATTGCTAGCATGGCAGAATATTATTGGCCCTTATTCCTTACTCTGCCTCAACCAATCCCAAGCTTCTCCACCCCCATCACAACGCTATATAAGTTCCTGCCTGCTACCATTAAGTGAGATCCTGCTTAGACAGACTCCAGACTCAGTGGGTGTGTTTCTCCCCGGTGGTCCGGAGGAGGGCTGATTTCACCATCCCACTCAGCCTCAGGGAGAGTCGGGTGGGTCTGGCTCTGCCCCCTTTCTCTTTCTACCAGAGAACCCGGCAACTGCCCCCCCTTTTTAAGCTCTATATTTTGTTGGCAAAGCCATTCACCTTGGTCAAAGGAGAAAGAAGGGAGCTCTTTGGGGGACCTATTGCCAAGGAAGAGGGTGACTGTAAGGAGGCACACCTACTGCTTTGACTATGTCAGTCTTTTCCGAGGCTGCCTGGAAAAACCACAGAGATTGTGACAGTCTTTGGACCGACCTAGGTGTCACTTGTTCTAACTTCATTTTATCTAAATCAAAACATGTGTCCATCTTGTCAGTCCCCACATCATCACAATACTGAAGAGTCCATGAGACTCTGGGTATCCAAAGATGAAGGGTGGCATGCATTCTCTACTTAAGTGCATAGTAGTTTGAGCTCTCTGATCTGTTTTCTGGAACGTGAATTGTCTGTCAGCTTTATTGTCCTCCTTTATTCAAGGAAGGAAGTGACAGATAGCCCAAGGTTCTGCCTAGGGAAGGACTTTCTTATTGCCTGGTCTGAATTCAGCGCCCTGCTGACATGGACGGTGCATCCAGTCCCAGCCCTCTTTAGGCTCAGGATCCCTAGCCCTTTCTCTTCCCCCAGATTAATCATGGACTGTGTGAGTGAAGTTTCCACGGGGTGGGGGGGATGGGAGGAGAGGAAAAACTCCTGAGTCTGCCAAAAGAAACAGTACAGGCTAAGCCATTAAAAAGCAAACATCACACGATTTTTCAGGCCTGGCAGGCTGAAGTTTATTGAAAAGTTTATATATGATCCTTTAAAATGTTACAAAGTTGTATCATGCTGCCTGCATATACGGGTCAAAATTGAGTAATATTGCTGCATCTAAGGTAACTAGGTCAGAAACCTTATCAACTAACAAAACTTATCAGCTGATAAAAGAGACATCGATGCAAGCAAATCAGGCAAACCTGGGCATCCTGCACACGATATAGTACACACAACACTGGTTTTCAAAATAGAATTCCTGAGCTGAATGTTGATCAGAAAATACCCGACTCATTTGTATGAAAATGAACCAATACCCTTGTCACAGGCAGCCAGCTTTGGTTTCAGGCAGGCCCCATCACTGCAGCAGCACTCACTTCTGGATAATTCATGGTTTGTCCCTCCACAGGATGCTTCTTCACAGAAAGGTGACCTGATGGCCTGCCACACAGGAACACACACAGCTGAGTCTACCAAGTGTATCAGTCTTCAAGATATTTGCAAGAGATTTTTTTAAATTAGTGCAATCTGCTATCCAAGATTATCGACATTTTTCCCCCTTGGCTTAGCCTGGAAAATCTGAATATTTGCTAAATGCTTATTATTGAGGTTTGATAAAACTGAAGAGAGAGTATTTAGTTCTAAAAAGGCTGGAATAACACTGGATTTGACTAGATAGTTCATAAAAGCATGAAAATGTTGTTTAGACTGGAATATTAGGCTGGGGAGCATCTAAGGCAAGAAAATGAGACTTGAGCACTTTGTTTTATTTGTTTTATTTGTCTTTGGTCTTTTGAGATAAAGTCTCACTGTCTAGAAAAGCTCTAAATCCACAGCAGTCTTTCCGTCACAGTCTCCCAGGTGCAGGTTCGCGCTGCCGTGTCAAGCCCAGAATAAGGTACTTTCATACTGAATTCAAATCAGAGAGATTTATTTTTGCTCACAAACGATGGCTTAAAGTCTCCTCTATGTGCTCACATGTGTTGGGTGGTATAGAAAGGTAATTGAGAAGCCTTTATAGTACAGAGGGGTTGGGGAGGTGGCTCAGTGGGTAAAGTGCTCATTCCTAAAGCACAAGAACCTGAGTTTATATCCCTAGAACCAATGTAAAAACGCTGGGTGGGGCAACGTGTGCCTGTAAGCCCAGCACTGGTAAGAGGGATCCTGGAGGCTCCTTGGCCAATCAGTCTAGCTGAAACGGCAAGCTCCAGGTTCAGCAAGAGACCCTCTCTCAAAAAATAAGATGAAAAGTGTCTGAGGAAGGCATCCTGATACTAGCCCTGACCTCCACACAAGGCAGGTCTGGCCAGTGCATAACACACGCATACAGATGTATATGTGGCACACATACACGAAAAACAATTGTAAAAAGTAACAAAATGATTACAATGACATTTCCACACATCACCCATACTCTTTAAAGACTCAAGAAGGCATCACTGGTGGTAACACCAGCTTGATAATCATAATTAGCATGCTTCTTACTGACTAGAGAGCATTGGATAGCTTCAAATTCATCATCTTCTTGCATATAAAAAAGCAAAAGATCTAGCTAGGTAAGGAAAACACAAGTATTTTACAGAAATTAAGCAAATATCTTTTTGCCCTAGTAAAGGGTACATATCTCAAGTCTGGCTTTCACCGGTATTTCCTCAATAGACTGACTATTTCATTATACATCCTCCAGGGGGCATCCAAACCCCAGAGAAAATCCAGATGTTCCCACTCAGGAATGTGCTTGTGGTACACCAAGTTGGGGAGCTGAGTCAGTAAGATATTGATGTCACTGGTGTCTGCCAGCCAGTCCTGGTCCCCGCTCCACAAAGCAGTGGGTATAGTCATGTCCTTCATGTCATACACTGGAGGGTAACTCTATAAGAAAAAAAGATTCATAGAAACCTTTGTAATTGTTTTTGGTACAATTTTTAAAATTATAATCATTGCAATCTCCATTGGAAAACAAATGTCTAGCAAGTCTGATCTAAAATTAAAACAAACAAAATCGCACACATTTTGAGAATCACTTTCATTATGTTTTCAGGCAGTCATTACAAGGAAAGAATTGGAAACATGAAGATGTTCTGCCATACTGTAGGGACCATTTAATCCTCAGCGATCGCCATGGTTATCCCCAGATGTGGATGCAAGGACCCAGCAGAGCAGCTCTGCAGGTAGATCCTCCTACCTTCTCCCTCTGAATGTGAGAGAAGCCACACAAATCCTCCATGGATCAATTTTCTAAACTTTAAGCCACAAACAAGGGCTACTTCAAGAATTAAGAAACACAGAAAGATTTTCATACTTCAGGGAAGTCAGTGCTCAAAAATGGAAATTTTATTTGCACAGAGAAGAAAAGGTTTAGACCATGTAATATGTCTGAGGTCTCACCTCCAGCAAGCCAGCAACAGCCCAGGGCATGCTGATTCTAAAGCATATGCTTATAATCCTACTGAATCTCAGTGGCCCCTGATCTACAGCCGGACAGGATGGGGATAGGAGACCTGTACCATTGCACCACTGACAGAGCTGGAGACATCTGAGCGGACTGAGGGAAAACATCCTGCCTAGCCAATTCTGTCGACAACATTCCCCCCGGCAGCCAAGCCGAGTCCAGTTCTGGAGGCCCAAGCTGACTTCTTTGGTGAGTTTTCAAAGCTCGTTTTAATGAAAAGTTTTACCTGGTTGTAGTGAAAATAATTCTTGTCACTGCTTCCCCAGTCAAAAGCTTGAAACTTACGGTGTTTAACAACCTAAAAACGATAAAATTTGGAGAAAAAAGTTAGCAGACACTGAAGTTTGAGAAAATATCATAGGTTCCTTGAGTCAGTCAGGTCCTCAGAAATCAAGTTATACACACATTCAGGTTTATTCATCATTTCCAAATAATACACACACACACACACACATGCACACACACACACAATTTCAGTGGAGGGATTGAGACAGAGTTGTCTCCGTGTAACAAACAATCCAGGCTATCCTGGGACTCACTTTGTAGACCAGGCTGGCCTCGAACTCATAGAAATCCACCTGCCTCTGCCTCCTGAGTGCTGTGGTTAAAGGCATGTGCCAACACACCTGGCTCCAAATCATTATTTGAAATAAAATTAAAACAGCGCTCTGGTTTCCTTTACCACACGACTGAATTTCCGAGTGCACGCCTGCTATGACCAGAAGGGTTACCCCCATAAGATGAAATTTATCAGTGTGGACGTTTTCCACTAAAATTTGCTTCTGTGGCTTTTTCAAGGAAGTAGTCATTTGACTTGGAGATGTACACACACACTGATGTTTCAAACTGCTATCAGCTACTGTACGTGCAACAGTGCTCCAGTAAGGATGCACCACTACATGACATTATAACCATCATCATTTGTGTTCAGTAGACTCTATGATGTTCAAACAACAACGAAACTGCTTACAGAAACATTACCCAAAACGTATACCTCTCCTTAAGCAATGCCTTACTGTACAAACATATGGTTGTTTGCTGTCCACCCTACTTATCTATATGTATTGTTTGCGCAGATTTTTGAGAGTATACATGTGTGTGTGTGTGTATGTCACACACTTGCATATGTATGGAGGCCAGAGGTAGATTTTGGGTATCTTCGTCATCAGTCTCTCTCCATCTTACTTTTTGGTACAGGATCTCTCTGAATCTGAAGCTCACTGATTGGCTAGACTGGCTGGCCAGCGAGCCCCAGGGATTTTTCCTGTTCCCCATTCCTCGCACTGGGATTACAGGCAAACGCCAAGCATCCTGACATCATTAGATCCTCATGCTTGTATGGCAAACATTTTTGCTATCTGAATCATCTTTCCAACCTCATTTGTTCATGTTTTAATGACTTATTAGCTGATCATTTTTCTTCAAACCCGGTACACAGCGCTAATTTTTTTCTGTATGACAACACAATTTTAACTAGTGATACTATCACTACGAAACAATAAGAGCATAATATGAAGATAAAAACAAAAACTCATTTGTGAAATTTCAAACAACACAAGCTCATATGTCCTCTAACTGTCCAAATTTAAATGAACAAAACCCAAAATAGAAAAGCAAAAAGAACTGTAAATTGTTCATTTTGGCCAAATGATGGGACTTGGCTAAGAAAAAAACAAACAAACAAAAACAAACAAAACCAGACATTCTTTGTCAGAAATGCTTTTGGTAGATGCGAACTTTCAGTTCTCATCAACTACATACACTTTTCTTTTTGATAGGATAAAATCAGTGTGAGATTAGACTCTAGAGGGAATTGCCACAGTAGACATGTTTAGCACCCATTTTTGCCATTGCAGATGACAGGTATTAAATACTTGTGACAGACTGAGCCAAATATAGACAGACTTACAGCTCCTGTGAGTGCGTCTACTTCTATCTCTAACTGCGAGTGAAAATGGCAGCCTGTACTGGCACAGAATGCACATTTTAGTTTTCCACGTTCTCACACGTCATACTTGTGTATCGGGCCCCAGGTGAATGGGAAAGAGATTGTAGCTCAGCCTGAGTTTAGTGTGCTCAGAGTCACTCAGGACTTCAAGCTACCAGCACTGTTTTTAAAAGGTTAATCAAACGTACTTTTTTTTTCAACAAAAAGCAGCAAATTTCAAACAGTGGATGACATCAGAATGATCTAAGGTAGTTATTAAGATGCAGATCCAATGAACACATTCAGAGTTCAGATCCTGGATAGATGTGGGATAGGCCCAGAAATCTATTTCATCAGTATCCTCAGAGTAGTGTGGCTAACACTGTAAAGTTGGGTGAGGTCAGGCTTCTTCCATGAGGATTAAGTCCCCAGGATC
The DNA here is from genome assembly GCA_001685095.1 of Ellobius talpinus. Taxonomy (NCBI): domain Eukaryota; kingdom Metazoa; phylum Chordata; class Mammalia; order Rodentia; family Cricetidae; genus Ellobius; species Ellobius talpinus. The sequence continues at coordinate 10,123 of LOJH01001835.1, forward strand.
TGGACAGCAGTAGGGAGGGGAGAGACAAGCATGGGTTTGGTTAGTGGGACCTGGTTATAAGCTTGTCAGATTCAGCCTGGAGGCTGCTGTGGGTTACCCTGATTGTCAATTTGACTAAATTCAGAATTAACTAAAAGACACCTGTAGGCATGCCTGTGTCTATGAGGATGTTTCCAGGCAGGCTTATCTGAGAAGGATGAGATCTATCCTACAAGGGTGGCATCCCATGGCCTGGGATCCTGGACTAAATAACAAGAAGAAAGGGAGAAAAATGAGCTGAGCACCAGCATCATTTCCTGAGGCCATCTGACCACAAGTACCAAAGCCATCTCAAGTGCTCAGCAGGAGAGCCATAGCAAGAAAACACTAGGAAATGGCTGGACAAAGTAACTCCTGTATTGACAGAAGGACATCACAGTGAGCAGAAGGGCAAAGGGTCCTCTCCACTGAGTCATGGATTTGGAAAAGGCTGAAATCACAAGGTCAACTTGACCAGAGAGCAATGCTATGGCCCTCAGTCTGCAGTCTTTGACCCTGGTCAGCTGCTTAAAGAGGCAGATGAATGGGTCTGGAATCAGAACAGATGCCAGGGGTATAGTCAATCCAGCTGCTCTTCCCCAAACCCAGGTCCCAGTGGGGGCCTAGGACACTGAGGATGAAGGAAGACCCTACTGTAATGATGACATAGCATGGTCTCAGGGCAGCCACAGTTTCAACATGGCCAAGAGCCCCTGCAAAACCAGAACGAATGGTTATTTGCGATTTGCTGAAGCATACGGCATACCACACATGGGCTGCTGGTGGCCACTAAGCTGACAAGCAGCTCACTATCTGTCTTCAATGTGCCTCAGCCAGCCGGCAGCCATCTTTGGGAATGCATTGATTTTTGAGGTGACAGAAATGGGGCCTGTTGGTGACATGTCCAAACGGAGAGGTAAAATGTTCACATGTGTTGGGGGAAGGGGTTAGTACGAGAACATATGAAGAAAACAGATTGTTCACAAACAGAAATTTACTTGAGAGTTGCACGGACTGAAGGAAGGCCGAAAAGCACCGGTCAAGTGGTAAGTGTGTGCTGCAATCCTGGCACAGACAGCTTGCATTCTGGGGACCCCTCTTCTAAATCCCAGCAAACGCTGTCAGATAACATTTAGCTTTCCTGACAGAACAATAACCAAAGAGGAGGCTCCTTAAGGAGAAGCCTGTGAGAAGGGAGCTCTTGTTAGCCAGTGTCTCCGAACATACTTCTTCAGTCAGGGCTCCAAAGCAAGGGAGGTGCTTTCTGGGCAACCCCAGGACTTGCACACTGGGCTAGAGGAAGAAACTGGTGGACAAATTTTCTAAAACTACATATCTTTATGAATAAAAAGGACTGGACTACTGATAAATACAACAGGGGTAACCTCAAGATAATTATGTTGAGAAAAACAGCCAGACCAAAGTAAACAAAAACATTGTGTTATATGCCTCTATTCGTATGAACCCTAGGAAAGGCAAAAGAAAAGAGATTGACAGAAAGCAAATCAGTTGTTGTGAGAGAAGGATTTATCTGGGAATATGAGGGGCCTTTTGGAGGTGGCAGCTGTGTTTCCTGTCATGCTTTAGGCAATGACATCATGGTTATAACAATATGTATCATCTGGTATAATGTAAATTGCACTATGTCACTTATATCTCAATAAACATGTACAAATAAAAACCCAAAGTACAGATTCTCCATTGAAAATAAATTAGACTCTCTGCGGACACAAGCGTCTGCTTTTATTTGTTTGTAAGCTTTTGTTTATTATTCTTGTGTGCACATGGAGGCCGTATGTGCACTTGTGAAGAGCGGAGGACAATGTTCTGTGAAGTTGGTTCTCTCCTTCTACCTTTACGCGTTCTGAAATTGACTACACTTTGCATGGCTTCCACAGCAAGCACTTTAATTGAGCCATCTTGCTGATCCATAGGTTTTATTTTATTATTTTAAATATCTTACTTATTTTAGTTTATTTATGTAGGGAGTGTGTGTGTGTGTGTGTGCACGCGCGCCCGTGTGTGTGGTCACACACACATGCACAATACACACATAGAAGCCAGAGGACAGCTTGGAGTGCATTCTGTTCTTCGACTTTGTAGGTCCTAGGAATCAAACTCAGGTCATCAGGCCTGGCAGCAAATGCCTTTATCCACTGAGCCATCACCTAGCCCCATACTCTTCATTATTAAAGGTCAGTGTGCAAGCTCGCGTCTTACTTTTATTTGAAAGGTGTAATGCTTAAAGAGCACAGTGTTTCTGATGCAATTGTGTCTGTATGGTACTCAGAAGCTGCTATCTAATACACCTTTAGAGCATCTTGGTTTGAAGAGTAAACAGCCAAGCGTTTGACGTTTGAGATAAGGTTAGCTGGAAAAGACCATTCTCAAAACTTCTTTAAGGCAGAAGTAAGTCCTCCCTTATTGTCAGGTGGGAAAGGGAAGCAAGCTGTAAAGTAATTATTAGGGAAAAAAATCTCCTTCTACATCAAATCTTCTTTCTATAACTGCTTCTTTTTGAAATGATTCAGAAAAAGACACCAAGCAAAATGCAGAGACATTTTCTACCTCAAATATGTACTTATTATCTTTATGGGATTATTAAAATAATTTTATTTTCATTTTAAGATACCATTTTTTTATCTATATGTGAACTCTAAATGCTCTAGAACTGGTATACATGCTTATGTGATAAAATGATCAAAATTCTACTTTAAACTCAGTGATCCCATTATCATACATGATTGTTTTGGCTCTGGTTTATCCATGTTTCAGGCACATTGTGTCTGTGTGTTAGTGTTGAAATGACAGCTTCTACCCCTGGAAAATCATATTTTGCCAAACATGAAATAAAGTAAATCTGGTACACAATAAAAAAATAGGAAGGAAAAAGAAAAGGGGCATAGGAAAGAGATATGTAAATCTGAAGTGGAAATAAAGGAGAAAGATGTGGGGGAGAGAAGAGAGCAAACCTCAGCCCAGATCACTGCCAGATGAGCCCATGCCCAACACAGTGTATCATGGATGATAACTAAAGTGCCCCAACTCAGTGATAAGCACCCAGGACTGTAGGAAGAACCAGAGCCCATCTGTTGTTTTTGTTTGTGAGAGGCATGAAGTGGACTGCTCTGGGAACCCCTGGCTTGGCCAGGACCAACTTTACTCAATGCTACCGTTACATGTGCCCAGCTGAACCCCTGGTGTGCTTACCTGGCCCCAGTGTAGTAAGTTTTGCACAGACGTTCCCGCAGGACAGTGCGTTGTATACACATCCACTCTAGACTGAAAGATGAATGTGATGAGTTAGAAAATGAAAACAGTGGTAAGGTGACATTCATTGACACAATTTTGCTCTTCAAAGGACAAAATATAGAAATCTGCACATAGTTTTTCAGAACATTAATCTCTCAGCGGTCAGAATATATCTGACTACAAATACATCCAGTAAGCACACCCACCCCTGCAGAGCACGGAAAAGGAGCAGCGAGGTAGATGCCGGGGCACAGGCTGCGGCCACGGCTCATCAGCCACGGCTCATGTCTGTCTCCTTCATGCTTTCCTAAGCTTCCAAACTTCAGGAACTTAAAGCCTTCCTTTAATCATTAGGAAAAAATGAAAATATCACTTTTTCAAAGTCCCTGCCGCCTTCATTACAGAATATTCTGTGCGGGACAGGATCTGACTAGAAAGCTCAAAGTTGAACTCAAGATCCTCCTTCCTCAGCTCCCAAGGGCTGGGGTTACAGGAATGCAGGGATGGGGCTACAGTAAAGGCAACCACACCTGCCTTTACTCCAGAATTTTAGAGCCTGTTTTCAGAACTCAACATTCCAAAACACAAATGCATTTAGAAGCACAAGCATATTGTAATCCAGAGATTTACACCTTAGAACAAACATGAATACACATGTATAGACAAATGAGTATAATATATATCTCTGTGTATATATGTATATGATATTCCAGGTTTAAAAACACATAGCTATTTTATAGAACACACTACTAGAATAAGTGTTATAAAATATTATGACTACGACTGACCCACACATTATTTGTTTCTATATGGGTTCTATGTAGAAGGGACAGGAGTGGGCCCGAAGGCAGCAGCAGATGGTACCACTTGCTAAAGCTGACTGTTGTGTTCTTAAATGGAAGACTCTAATGTTGATAATGACTGACAGCTGAGGCCAAGCCTCTGCGCCCATGAACATACCACATTTAAATTCTTCTCATTGAAGCCACATATAAGAAAGAAGACATTTGTGCAAAGCTCCTTCATGATGACGTGGGTGCAAACGTGAGTGCTCAGCCACTTCAGCAGCGCAGTCTCGGGAAGAAACTGTTTACGTCCAAACAAGTCCTGCAAGATAAAAAGAAACCCAAGGGCGGTCAGCAGTGCCACCTGATGTACCTGCTTCAGCATCCCTACGTACGTTTCCCTCTAACCCAACATTGGCCAAATCCAGTCCCCCTGTAGGCTGTTTACTGCTTGTTTATTTCAAAATAGGGTCTTGCTGGATAGCTCTGGCTGGACTCATAATTTCTGTATGCATACATATATACATGCATATATACACACACACACACACACACACACACACACACACACATAGCACAGGCTAGCCTCAAACTCAAGAGAATCCTGCTGCTGCAGTCTCTCAAAGGTTGGGATTATCGATATGAGCTACCATGAAGGATTATTTTTAATTTATTAAGAAATATTTTTATGGTGATAAAACACTTAATATTTATTATTTGAATCCCTTTTTACTGTTCCGTTCAGAGGCAAGCACATTCACACGGGGGTGATTATCCCGATGACCCATCTTCAGAACTCCTGCATCTATGCCCATTAAACAATTACTCTGAACCCATCAAATGCTTACTTACTTCTCACTTCCTCTGCCTCCAGCACCACATGGTTTTGTAAGTTTTACTGGAATACAGTCACCACACCGGTTTACGAATTATCTCTGGCTTTTGTAGACAGGAACAGTCAACAGAAACCACTTGGACCACAATGTCAAACTCATTTGCTCTCTGGCTCTTTATAAAAGAAGTTTCCCAGTCCCTAGTCTACATTGTCCTTAACCAATAGTCACTGAATCTGTGCTCCAGTACAGCCGGGACCATCACTACTATGCAACAACAGGAGACCAGTCCTCCTTATGCTGGACGCAGATCTGTCCCTTTGCACTCTTGCACACACCCACCCATGCTAGGACAAGCAAGAAGGAAAACCCAAATATCTACGAAGGAAATGTTGTGAGTTAAGTCTCCTTAAAAGACACATACTGTGCACTGTCAGTATTTGAGAATGGTCTTATTTAGAGATTGGGTCTTTTCCTCCATGTGGCATGACTAGTGTACTTTTAAAGAGGAGGATTCTGGCCACAAAGATAGTCACCAGACACAGATAAAACAGAAACTGCCAATAAGGGCAGAAACTAGGATGATGCTTCTACAGCCAAAATGGCCAAAGATCACCAGCACCACCAGGAGGGACAAGGCATGCAACACTTTGCCTGTAGGACCTAGGAGAGTAGCAGAGGGGAGCTGCAAACACAAATGAATGCAGCCTCCCATGCAGCCTGCTTCTCTGCCTCTGAGCTGATGATTCGGGAATATCAACAACTTTGACAAAACTGAGTTCTCGCTGAGCTCAGCACCATGTGTAACTACTACTTGTTCTGACTTATCACTAATCCGCAGATGGCGAAACATGGCTTCCTTTTTCCTCCCTTTAAAAAATGTCAGTTATCTGATCCGCCAGGTAAATATCACACTAGTTTAAATGTATAATATTGTATTCTATTACTGCGGCAAAATACCATGGTCAAAGCCACTTGGGAAGAAAGGGTTTATTTCAGCTTATAGTTCTATATCACAGTCCACTATCTAAGCAAGTCAGGGTAGGAACTCACACTGGGCAGGAATCTGGAGGCAGGAGCTGATGCAGAAACCATGACAGAGTGCTGTTTACTGGCCTGCTCCATCATGACTTGCTCAGTCTGCTTTCTTCTAGCATCCAGGACCACCTGTGCAGGGGTGGCACCACCTGCAATGGGTTGTTCTCTCCAACATCAATCACTAACTACGAAATGACCCCCAAAACTTGCCTACATGCCAATTGGGTAGGGGACATTTTTCAGTTGGGGTTTTCTCTTCCCAAATGACAGTAACCTGTGTCAAGCTGACATAAAAACTAGCCAGCACACTGTCAAGTCAATCTTCTGTTGGACAATGTATCAAACCTGAAAACACATATCAGGCCTAAATGATCTTCACCCAACAGCTGCACAAGTAGCTGAAAAGGACCAGAATTTCCACATGGAGAAAATGTCATGTGACCTGGAAGGCAAGCCCACTCACAACTCTTGGCTTAGTCTTCGTAACAGTCACGGTGACAGCTGCACATACTTGTCAAGTTCTCTGTTTAGCCGGATGATGCATCCTTGGCTCACATCACAGTCTACCGTGCCTTTGGGCTGATGAAGGATCTAAAGTTGACCTGGTGCCTAGAACTACTGACCCAGCTATTACTGTGTCAAACTCCCCAGAAACCACATCCATGCATGTGATAGATACAGATAAAGGAGAATTTGCCTAACTATTTGTAGTTAACTTGGATAGTTTATAAATCAAACTTTTATATTTTTTCAAAGGATTAGAGGGGAACACTTTTCTTCCAGAAAAGCAACATGCATTTTTCACACCTGCTTAATCCAACAGTTTTAGGGATATTTATTTATTTGGTTTGTTTGCTTGTTTGTTTTTGTTTTTACTTTACCGGTATGTGTCAGAAAGTACTCTAGTCTGAAACTATGAATCCCAAGTGCCAGGCCCATAGTCTTCACCAGAGAATGTTTTGCAAAAACACAGATCCCTGATCTCCACTCCAGATTTTACAAAACACCATTTCTAAAGAGGGATGGGAGAAGTGTGGCATTTTCTGGTTTTCAAAGCTAACTCATAAACTCTAAGGATCAAGCTAGATTTATGACATGCATGCCTACACCAGGAGCTCCTACAACCACACTCCCCTGTCCACTCTAGAGCTCCACCACCCAGCCTGGATGTCTACCACAGTAATACAGCTAATTAACAGCAGGTCTTCATCATCAAAAACTGCCTATGCCGCAGTTAATAAGCAAATCGATTAACAGGCTAGCTCTCTGTGGGAAAAATATGCAATCTGCAGAACCCATCTGTGCTGAAACAAAACAATATATTTCTCTCGGTGCATTTCTATGTACATAAATTCATATGGGGGGTCTATAGGAAAAGATCCCCAAACTGAGTAATTCTTTGAAAAAAAGGTATTAGGGAGGAGGCCTAGTATTCAGGAAGTACTTATAATTTCTGAAGTCTTTATAATATAAATCAATACTTCTATTAATGGAGACAGTCAAAACAAAATTTTGCCAGCATGTTTGCCGATGCAATGAATTCCTACCACAAGAGTCTGCAGCTCTTTGTAACCTAAAACTTACTGCACCGCAGTTACAAAGACAATGGGGTACAACATTACAGTTGTTCTACCTCATTGAGAGTCTCATTAAGAGCATGTACATATTTCCCGTAAAAGACTTTAAAATGGCCAGAGAGAGAGGGAGAGAGAGAGAGAGCCATGTTACACCCACCTCTAAGTAATGAGTCACTTAATAGCAGGGGTAAGTTCTAAGATTCAAGTTCTCAAGTAACATGAGCATTGTGCAACCATCACATAGTATCCTTACACAACTCTAGGCAGTGTAGGTCAACCACTTGACACAGACTCTTGACAAAATCAAAAAATGTGATGAACACGAGATTTATGAGGCCACTGCTGGCACATCATGCCACATGCCTTTACAATAACCATTTTTGCGAGACGAAGGCGAACATGCTAAAATTATGTTTTAAAGGATAGGGTGGAAATAAGCCAGTGATGGTTATTTCCATGACCAAGAATGGCATTCTGTTTCACTTCTGCTGTTGTTGCAAAACACTCCAAACAAAAGCAACTTGGGAAAGAAAGGGGTTTATTGCATCCAGGTCATATGACATCTTAAAGAGAAATCAGTGACGGAACTTAAAGGGGAGGAACCACAGAGGTTCTTGCTGGCTCACTCACAGGCTGACACTTTCTTATAAGTAGCTTTCTTAAACAACCAGGACTACTTGCATAGGGATGATGCTGCCCACAGTGGGCTGAGACTTCCTGTACTAATAGTCAAGACAGTCTCCCACAGACATGCCACAGGCCAATATGACTTAGGCAATTCCTCAATTAGAACTTTTTTTCTCAGATGACTCTAAGCTGGGTCAAGTTGGCAGTTAAAGCCAACGATGACATAAATACTATGCATAACTATATGCCCTACACTTTCATATAACTCTTGTGACCATAGATTCTTGTATGTGAACTATATGTTGGACTATCACTAATTGATAGGAAGTTTTCAGTTTCACTGTAACCTGTTGGAACCACAATCCAATGCATGATTCTCTTGTCAAAAGCCCATTACAGGGCAGGATTTATGGCTCAGTCATTAAAGGTTAGGCTCACAACCAAACCATTAAAAACCCATACTGCATATAATACTGTATAGGATTTCATGTGTGTGTGTGTGTTTAAAATATATAATGCAGGAATAATGGACTGTCCATTCTTAATGAGCTTAAACTCCTCCTCAAGAGTGCTGTTTCCCCTTAGAATGGCACAGCTCTAGGGCTCAGCACAGATATGTTTAAGGGCCCAATACTGTCTTAGTTCATTTTCAGTATGGCTAGGGACAGGCACATAGGAATGGCATATTTCTTCTCTCCTATCTCCTGTCTACTCCTGTGTACCCACTTGCCCTGTGGATGAAAAGCAACTCTATGAATGCTTAAGTAAGTTCTTTTTTCAAAGATTTCCTTCTATCTTCTTTGTATATTAGGTAGGGAGCCTAATTAACACGTTAACTATGAATACATGCAGCTATACGTCTAGTTAAGAGTGTGGTTCCCTAGGCGCCTCTGCAGGAGGAGGGGTGAAGGCAAGCCCACCCACTGTGCATATAATATGTATATCCCAGCAATAGCACATACAGAGAACACTGTCGATTTGCCTCTAATGACTAATTTCTCAGCTCAGAAGAGAATATCTGAGAAGAAGGGAGGTGGGTGCAACCCAAGTACCTCAAAAAGAATGTCTGGCAACCGTCCAAGCTTGACCAGAGGGCTCAAGGCAAAATTGAGAGACACCACGGGAGCCAGGGCAAAAAACATTTTAATCTTCTTTGCCAGCTCAGGCATCTGCGAGAATGCTATAAAACCTATGGGGCAAAAGAGAGAATTAGAACTTTTAGTACTTCCTCAAAAAAAAAAAAACAAGAAAGGTCACCCATTGTGCCCTACAGAGGAAGCCCACTAACGCACAAGTGCTCCTGGCCTCGAACACTTGAACAGAGCTCCTCAAACATTCCGTCTCAGAAACAGAATTTAGGTCTAGATTTCAGCCTATAATTCACATGGAAAGAAGGCTAGGGTAAGATATTCACAAAGTCTCCCCTGTTTCAGTAGCAACATGAATCTCTACAGCTCCACCCGCCACTCTACCCCTCCCCCTCCTCCCATTCCTAATCTTCAGAACACCAGTGACTCCAAAGCCACAATAGACTCCACTGGCTGTAAAGTACCTTTTACACTTCTCTCAGATCTCCCCCCGTGCTACTTGTCCCTGGAACACTCTAGAAACACACAAGTCACCTAGTCACAAAAGATGTAATTAAAGAAGAATCGGCAGCTCCGTTTTCTGGAGGCCAAGGAAATTTAGTAACGTGTTCAGACCCTGAAAATCCCCCACAAATTTCCCTTTGTGACTCTCCTTACAGAATGTACTCTATACAGATCACGAGCCACGAACATGAAGGTGTTGTGTTGTGAACCCCAAATGGCAGAATTGAATAAATTATGGAACATGTTCCCGGCCTCTCATTAGAGAAACTTGCTTGTTAAAATTAATGCTAATCTGTATTTTTTTTAAAACTTTGTAAAATTTTGTACTTTTCTTTATAATTAAAACATATTGAACTGAGAAGTTAATTCATAAAGGGCTGGCCATACAAACAAAACCTGAGTTCAGTCCCCCAAACCCACATCACACAGCCAGTGGTCTGCAATTTTAGTTTTAGCACTGGGCCAGCGGGAACAGGGGCATCCTGGAGGCTGGCTGGCCAGCTGGTCTAGCCCAATCAGTGTCTAGCTAGCCCAGGCTAGTGAGGGACTCAAAAGAACAAGGCGGGCAATACCTGCAAAGGACTGAGAGCGAAGGTTATCTTCTGGTCTACACACACTCACATACACGCTCACACTCATGCTCATAGACAGACACACACAGACACTCACACACACATACAGACACACACGCTCACACTCAGACAGACACAGACACACGCTCACACACACACACAGACACACACAGACACACGCTCACACACACACACAGACACATGCTCACACACACACACACTCTCGCTCTCTCACACACGCACACACATACATATACACACTCTCACACACAAATATACTTACACATGAAAACATATTACTTTTATAATCAACATAAATTAAAAATGCAAATGGCTTTTCAAACCTGAGTCTAAACTGTCATCTTAGTTATTTATGTTTCACTTACCTTTATTTCTTTAGTTACAGATTTATTTATTTTCGGTGGTGCTAAGGGATAGACCCTGAGGTTCAAAGATGTGAGACAAGCACTTTACACTGAGCTGCACCCCAGTCCAGTGCTGAACACTTAAAGTATATTTTCTTTAAATGACTCTCTGAAGTTTCTTTTTTTGGGGGGGAGGGGTTCAAGACAGGGTTTTGGTTTTTTTTTCTTATGTAGCCCTGGGTGTCCAGGTACTCACTTTGTACACCAGACTGGCCTCAAAGTCAGAGATCCGCCTGCCTCTGCCTCCCGCGTGATGGGATTAATCTCTGAAGTTTCTGACATTAGAAGACTTCCCATTTTTCTAACCTCTCATATCCCTATGCTGCTTAAATTAGAAAACACATAACAAGATATACCTTACATCAATTCTTTCAACTTTAAGATACTTAACAACGTACAGTAAATTCTGAGTTTCTGTAGATTATTACTGAAAATTCCCTTGCTCTATTCATGATTTCTGCTTGACATTTAAAAAACAAAGAAACCTGTATTTGAAGTAACAACAGTTTTGCATAGCATCACTTCCCTTCAGAAACAACCGCCTTTTCCCGCTTTATCGTATACATACCTACGGTGGTGCCTTGAGAATGACCCAGATAATACACTTGTTCTTGACCAGTTTTATTTACAATGTAGTTAATTGAAGCAGGTAGGTCATATTTTGCCATCTCATCAAAACTACAATTTAAAAAACAAAGGACTCTTCAATTGAAATAGCACACAAAAGTAGAGCAGGACAATTATTTGGCCTGAAGCACATTAGCACACACTGAGCATGGCTAAAGAATTATTCGAGGATCCATTGTTCTAAACAATGTCACAATAAGCATTCTCTAATAAATGCCTTTTGGTAAAATTTCCTTCTTAAAGTCTTCTATAATACCTGGTACACTAAGCTGTAGTCTTTAACAAGGTAGGTAAATGTGTGGGGGGGGGGAGACAGTGACAATCCAATGGTAGGAAAGTACTTAGAATATTCCAGGCTCTGCAGAGACTCCTTCCTCAAAGTTACTTTAGGCCCCAGTGAGTGTATGAGATAGGACTTTATTATCCCCATTTTATAGATAAGGAAACAGACACAGACAGTTTATAGCTGTGCCAAGTGTCACACAGCAATGGATTGGCAGAGCCAGGAGTAAGAGAGAAAGAGTAGTCAAATGAACATGTGAGTATGTGTGTTATGGGGAGAGAAGCTGATTTTTAATCTGCCAACTCCTCTCCAATGCCAGGGATGTTAAGAATAACTTAAGAATTCCAAACTGAATCTAATAACTTAGGCAATCATTTATATATATTTACCTTCACATTGGTTATTAAATTCCTGACAAGTTTTAGAACTGTTCAAAAGACACTGGCTTCCTTATACAATCTCAGAGTCACTCGTGAACCTGCCTTCCAGCTAAATCCCCATGTGTCTACCTAAAGGATGCTAAAGATAGAGACCCGAGTCAAAATCAACTGTGATATACCTGAAGGCCCAGAATTCATCCTGAGAAACTGAAAGAGTCTTATGTTTCCGAGACCAGGTATTTCCCCTGCTGTTTCCCATCCACACATCAAAGCCAGCATCCGCCAGAATGAAGCCCAGGCTGCTATTGTCAATGTTCGTGACCCAGTTACTAGAATCTGCCAGAAAGCCATGCTGAAGATATACAACTGGTCTGGGACCTGGAAAACATTGATGTTTAGGTGTTATTTTATCTTCTCATCAAACGTGATGTCCTGCTAAACAGTCAGCAGTTGAGAGGAACCAAACCAAATGGAGCAACAGAAACAAATTTATAAGCTAAGGGGCATGTTTCCTTTAAACGGCACTGACAAGGATGCAGCAAAGCTCCACCTTTTGTTCTGTTTTTTTGGGGTTTTTTTCCCATGTCTGGTAATAAACCACTGACTTAAGCATCAAAATAAAATTTAATTTATTTGGGAGAACTTGCAAAATGTTTCTATAATTTGCTCCCAATGATTCCAAACAAAATAAACTGGGAGGAAAATGTTACACACAACGAGAGGGCTCTATACACCAGCAACAATGGTTGAACCCTAAACAGAGATAACGACAATGGGATGGCAGAAACACACACGAGTGCTTAGGGCGGCAGCTTTGCTCAACATTTCTTACATTTGAACAGAACTAGGTATAGATGGGGAGTGACAGTGATGTGTCAATGTACACAGCTTAGGGTGCTCATAAAGGATGAGGACATGCACATACAGGAGCAGAGACATATGGGAAATCTCTATCTATTGATGTCTATAGCAGATTTATTCATTGCCAAAATATGGAAGTCTTCGTTGCTCAACCCTGCATCTGCTTAGGGTTACTTAAAAAAGCAAGGTCTAATTTTAAAAATGTATAGTTGTAGAACAAAGTCTTACAGAAGAAGAAGACATGAATTTGAGACGGTAATCTGAAGGGGAACACAGAGGAACTGTGGGGACGGGGGAAGGGAACATGTACATGTTTGTGCACTAAATCCTCAAAAATGTTAAAGAATGTTAAATAAAAATAGATACACATGAATTCAACATGTGTATACAAACTTATCATCGATTCACCTCTTCCTGAGACAGTTAAGCTGCAAGAAAAACAAAGCCTTAGAAGTACAACCCATCCTCCCCACCCTGAGACAACCTGACCTCCAGAGACTTACAGGACTGACACTTGATGCAGTTACTCATCAAGCAAACCCCTATGCAGCACCAGCAGTGTGACGGGGCCTTCTCAGCACTGCAGACACAGCAAGGAGCAAAAGCAAAAGAAAACACCACCTTGGAGAAAGATGGAAAAGAAAACGGGCCAACCCCGGGTCCATTAGCTTCTTTGCTTCCTAACGGCACTTTAGGCTACATCAGCAAGATCGAATTTATTGCAAAGGAGCCCCCTTCAAGGCACTGTGCTAGATGTGCCTTTCCTGCCTTCAATGAAGCCTTGGATTCCTCTTGGGGAATATGAAAAATAATCATTAGAAGTTTGAAATGATAACCAGAGTGACAACAATTACGGAATTTCCTGCATCTGAGAGCTAATCCAAAAAAGCTGAAGCACCATTTTCCTAGTGAAGAACAGGCAAAATGACTCCACCCTGGTCACCTAAACAGCTACCACCAAACAGGCTGGGGACAGCAGCCCCATGGTTGGTTGTACACTGTAATGCTGCCTTGGGTGAACCTTGGGTGAAACCAGGCCTGGCAATGACTGTGGTTCACAAGAGGAAGACTTGGTGTGTGGGCGATTCCTCCTGCCTCCCAAGACACGAGTCTGCACGGGAAACCACTTCACTCCAAAAAGTCATGGGGAACCAGCTGAGGTCTAATGGGGAACCAGCTGAGGTCTAAGGAAGTGATAAAAATCAAGCGCAAGGAGGCCAGAGTTGAGCGTGTCAGTATGACACAAAACCCAGCTTTCACTAGTCATGAAGTATCACTGGATTGACTGAACCTTATTTCTGGTAGCCTGGGCCAGTGAAGGATCTTAGACTGCCAGGATGAGGTGGGCCTTGCAGTTCCTAGGGAAGGTTAAGACCCCAGTACAATGTATGGACCCACCTCAAGGAATTAACTTTAAACGGCAGAATTCTTTGCCTAGCCCAGGAACTGCCAGGTCTTCTGCAGCCTGACATCTTAAGGTCCTTGCTAGCTTGGGAAAAGCATACACACCCCATAACAGGATTGTGTATCTTTCTACAAAAGCAGATTCTACACAAAACAGTAAGAGAGGCCTTGAATGTGATATGTACCCATGTCCATGGTGCCACACGGGGGAGTATAAAGCTAGAGCCGCCCTTCAGCTTACGTATCCTAGAACTGGCCACATAACCCACAAAGTTCAAAGGAGCTCAGCAGCCAGTCAAATGGGACCTCTGCTCCAGACAAACTCAATGTCCAAGGGTTAGCACAACCATTCCTGTGATAGACTTCGGCCTAAGAGCTTTGTGAGCAAACTCTATTGACTTAATAACCCAAGCAATCTTCTACAGTCTGGATGGCTCATCGCGTTAAACTGTTCAAACAGGTACCAATTATAGTCAAGGCATCATGTTGTATATGGCTTACATTTTCACATCCATATTAAGGATAAGGTGACCTACATGTGGAGAAAACAACTGTCCCTAGAACTTTAGTCAGTACTGTGCCAACACTAAGATCCAGGTCTATCTCACTTCAAAGCTCTTGCTTTTAGCCAGTGATCTAAAGGAAAGGTAATTTCAGAAACTAACGTAGAGAAGAGGTGCACACAGAAATGTTAGCTCTGGCTCTGGCTAGCTCATGGCAAGCCAAGCATCTTATGCCAAAACTTGCTGTATGTTGAAACGATCCTGAGTGATTACTAAACAGACCCAGCACTGGCTCTGGTCCTGACCTGGAAAATGAGGAACTCCACACACAGAGCCAGGCCTCAAAGGCCTTGTTTTTGAAGCTCCTTTGGCTCTCAGTCCACCAGAGCTATATTCAAACCTACTTAAAGGGAGTTAGGGCCAGGCACTTGATTCAGCAAGCTGGGCCAAGAAAGAACGAGTTGCCTAAAATGCCCAGGAAAAAGCCATAAGACATAGACACTCCTCACCAAGCTTTTGGGGGGATCCTTATGGCCTCCTTCTCAATTATTAGTAAGAGAGGATTGGGAACTCATACCCCTCTGGTATAGCAAAGCCTAGCATGTGTGAAGTCCCAGGCTTGCTCTTCAGCTCCACACAAATTAAAAACAACTGGGTTTTCAGTTACCCAAAATAAGGGTCCCTGAGTGAATTTTTATTGCCTAATTCTAGTTTGAAGAATTGGCCTTAAAAACATAATAGTTAAAATACTCTAGGTTTTTGTCCCTAGACTGTTGTCGTGACGAAATACCCAAGACTGGCTAATTTATACAAAATGGAGATTTACAACTCCCAATTCAAGGCTCAGAAGTCTGAGGCTGCCCTTTCCTTCATTAGCCCAGGTCATAAAGAGACAGAGTTAAGAAGCGCAGGGCAAAGGAAGAGACCTCTCTGGAGGAAGAAATGGGGCGGGGCTTAGGGCCAATGTACAAAATGAGAGGCTGAACAACAGAATCTGATAAGTGAGTGGCTTTATCAGGGACAACACTGCACCCCAAGGGCTAACAACAAGGGCTGAGTGGAAGGGAACAAGGCATAGGAAGCTTGTCTTTAGTCATCCCAGCTGTTTTATTAAGGGAAAATTACTTAACCCCCATAACCTTGTTTTCTTCATTTGTGAAACAGGCTAACCCAGAGTCCTCATGATTTATCTGATGATTCATGTGTGACATGGGGCACATAGCTTGTCCACAGGAAGCAATTAGAAAGCGATGTGGCCTTTGTCAGTGTCCCGGCCATTGGACTCACATTGCAAAGTCGCTCTGCAGGAAAGGCAGCCAGCTGCACTTCCTGAGTAAACAAAAGACCCTGCATCACGGGGTCCCATTTCTAACACAGTGCTGTTCTCACACCCCTGGTGACAGTCACTGTGGTCTTTAAGCAGCAAGGCAGCAATGGGACCCACATCACTCACTGCTGGGCCTGGAGCAGCGATCACGTGAAACGGCAACACTTTCCTGTTGTTCAAGGTGCTGACTCCCACCCACCCACAATGTGAACCACCCTGTCCACACTGTGGACACAGCCCACCCAGCAACCACTTAATATGTAGCTGTTTCAACTGCAGATCTACTGAAACAGTCTGGCAGTAGTAATGTTTAAGACTTCCTTAATAATAGCTCATAGCATAAACTAACAATGCCGGCAATCTTATTATAAGACACTGTGATCATTGTTCTAGTATACTATAACTCTTGCCAGTTTCCTACCAACTCTAGCATACTGACTAAACTTTATCATGGATATAGCTGCATAAAAAAACAACAACAACACATAGTATCTGTGGAATTCAGAAGCATCCACTGGGGATACTGAAATTCATCACCCACAGTTTAAGTGGAGACCAAGAGGCGTCTAGATACAGGCGCAGACAGAGCTACAGGTACTCCAAACACTCCCTATAGAACACTGTACTACAGAGCTCACAACACAGTCAGAATGGAGAGACACCCTTTCTATTATTCTTCTTTGCCGACTGAATCTTGAAGAGAAGACTGGGTCCCCTGGTCACACAATTAGTATATGGTAGATAAAATCTATACCACACAACATCAAGGTCCTCATCATGCCTGTCTTGAACTGCCTTTTTGCCTTCCGCTGCCCTTCCAGATCCTCAGAGAAGCTGCACATAACCATGACATGAGCTCACAGTCAATGAACGTTGGGAGATGATTTCGCTCTGGAGGGAAGTAGAGAGGCTCACCGAGGAAGCATCAGCAGGGGAGTATACGCAGAGATGATAGCACACACACCTGACTTCCGGGTGACTCTATCCATCTTAAGCGTCTTCTGCCCACCATAAATAAACTTAGACATTTTTCTGGAAACTTCCTTCTCTCCCTCAAGTTTAGGGTACACTCCCTGCCACAGAAGAGCGGATGCTAAGAAGGCAGGGATTGGAGATGACGGTGATGTTTGAAAGATATAAAGATATAAAGATATAAAGATATAAAGATATGAAGACATGAAGACATAAAGATATAAAGATATAAAGACATGAAGACATAAAGACATGAAGATATAAAGATATAAAGACATGAAGACATAAAGACATAAAGATATAAAGATATAAAGAAAGATATAAAGATATAAAGAAATAAATATATAAAGAAAGATATAAAGATATAAAGAAAGATATAAAGATATAAAGAAAGATATAAAGATATAAAGAAAGATATAAAGATAAAGATATAAAGAAAGATATAAAGATATAAAGAAATATAAAGATATAAAGAGAAGATTCGGTATCAATCTGTGCAGGCTTAGATGCCTCACTGTGCAGGGTTAGGTGCCTCACAGTCCTTATGACAATAATGGGCTGAATATTATTTTTCGCATATAACAGATGAAGAAACTCAAACTCAGAGAGGTTAAGCAATCTGTTACCATCACACGTATACCGGAGGCTGGTACTTTTAGTGTGCTCACACTAGGTGACACAACCTCTAGCTGGCCCCCCAAAGTAAGCCCATAGATTTTGTCCATGGCTGCCTCTGAGTCTGGAAGAAAGGGAAACCTTGACCCAAAGGTGACATAGAACAAGGAACATTCAGAGTCTCGGTGCTTTGTTCGCCCCAGTCCCCAAAGGGCTAAAGAAGTACTCAGGGATAGGGTGAGTCCTTGGGCTGCAGCACTTGCAAAGTAAATGATTCAGAGAAGACTTTGGCCTGCACAGGGCTCCCACCACACTTAGCCCCGTGAGGGAAGCCGTAATTACACATGCCATCATCCATGTGACTTATTGTTGACCCAGCTGCTGTTAAACAAACACAGAAGATACAGCCCCAGGGGCCTGAGCGCTCCTGAGTGTCTGGGGACATCTCCCAGACACATGGTATTTAGCAGCACCTAGACAAGAAGGGGAGTGGCACACGGGAAGGAGGGGGCAGGTGAGCAACAGCACAGGCTCCCCTGTGCTACATTTCCTCTTTGCCCCAACCTCAACCAGGGTATGGGAGGCAAACCGTTGCAGCTACCACTATCATGTTGCTGAGTTCCAAAGATCCAAGTGCAATCTTCTGCCCAATGCCCCGAGCAGAAGCTCGGCGAGCCTGGGCACGCGCTCAGCTCAACCTGCATGTGCTTGGTGCCTCTGGCACAAGGAACTACATGCCAGAGTATGTAGGCCTACTGAAACTGTGTTTATTAAAAATTAATTAACTACTTAATTAATTAAATCAAATAAAGCCAGAAACCCACAAATGATTTCTTTCAAAGGGATGGTTTCTCTTAAGGAAAGGAAAACCTAGAATTGGTCAAAATGCTAACATAGATAACCAAATAAAAACCAAAGCCTGGAGGCTTTTCTGGGGAAGACAACTCACAAGTCATGCTGTGAACTTTCGCCTATGACTCAACTGGCTTGGGGAGCAACCCCTGGGGAGACCGTGCCCAGACCACAGTTGAGAAACCTGCTTCTGAATGTCAGCTGTAGTCTCCAGGTCTTCAGGGCCCAGGACACCCCTCACAAACCAGGCCAGCAGATGCAGAATAAGGTTTCAGGTGCAAATAAGGTTCTCTTTAAAAACTTGCTGGTTTGTCAGTTAGGTATTTAGTGAAAATATCTACCTTGTTTATTTTATTTCTAATGCTGGCACAAGTAGTAATTCCTTGTTGTAGCTAAATAAAGTCTATATTATGCTTATCATGGGATCAGCTTGCTCAATACTTATTAATAAGGGCACACTGTCAATTCAAGGAATACTGTCCCTGCAGTCAAAATGCCCAAGTGAGTGCCCTTTGCCTTGGCTGTCTTGAGCAGGAAATGAGTGTATAGTTCAAGAATACAAAAATCTAGATATATTGAAGTCTGCCAGGAGTATGTTATAAAGGTACAAGTTTTTCAAATTCTTAGTCCAAGCATGAAATGAGAGCCTTGGAGCATTAACACTCAGCATGAAGGTTGAGCAGATAAAAACAAAACCACTTCTCTGTATGATATTTCATTTCTGTATTTCAGTTCCCTTAAGCACTTAGCAAGCAGAGTGGTGGCTCAACAGCTGATAAGAACGGCTGCTTAAAAGTGGGAAGACCGCTCCATGGGAAAGGGTACTTTCTGTGACAGTGTGAAGATCTGAGTTCAAATCCCTCACCACCTACATATGAAACCTAACAGAATGTGAGATGGAGACAGGAGGATTGCTAGGACTTGCTGGCTGCCAGGCTAGCTCCAGGCTCAGTGAGAGACCTTGTCTCAAAGGACTAGGGTAGAGAGTGACAGAAGAATAGCCAATGTATCCCCTGGCATTCACTAGGACAGACATATATACACATGCATGCGCGCACGCGTGCGCGCGCACACACACACGTAGGCACACATCAAATAAATGTACTTTAGATGGAAAATTGCAGTCATCTCTCCAATAGCCACAAATACAAAAGTCTGTTGCTCTGGACGGGATGAAAAGTGCAGAAAAGTGTATCTTCATCCACTGGATTCATAAAGACTGCAGCCTCACAACATCACACACTAGTGGGGCTTTAAGAAACTTCATCTACAAAACCTACATAGGACAGAGGAAGATATAGAGGTTGACACAGGAGGCAGCAGGCAGCAGAGCTTACAGTAGGACATGGGCAGAACCGTGTTCACACAGAACGTGTGACACCCCAGTGAAGCTATTCATACTGTCTAAAGAGCCCGCTTATCACTTGTCTGTAAAGGAGTGCTCCCCAAGAATGTCACCTCAATAAATAAATATATTTAATGTATCTTATAATTAACTGTAAATAATAAGGCTATATGAAATTACTTTCTATATGTTAAAAGCAATAATTTCACAAAACATAATATTGTATTTCCATTTTCCTGCTTTGAGATTCTTTCTCTGGTACATGGAGACCCCACCCCCCTCCTCAAAAAAGTGAGTTATTCAAGATTCTCTCAGTTTCTGCACTGTCTCAGGTGCCTATCTGAATGGCAGCAAGGGCCTAAAGTGAGGTATGGTCAAAACAAGGGAGAAAGGAATTAACAAGGGAAATTTTGTGGATAATCTAGAAACCATGCATCAAGAACGATTCTGTATGGGCTGTGGATATAGTTTGGCAGCGGCACTTGCTATACGTGAGAACTTGGGCTCAACCCCCAGCCTGCCAAACAAAATGAAAATGACTTTGCAATTTCTTGTCTAGGTCATTTGAAGGACAGTGGTGCTATTGATAGTAAGTCAGAAGGGAAGTGGCATTCATTAGACTGGTGCCATTTGGGGGACTGTGTATTCTCTTCAGCTTTTTTGACTTTCAACATGGCAGATTAACATCGCTGCCAGCACACTGGTCCTCAACAGACATAAGAAAGAGCTGCTGTCCTACTTGGGCTTGGACCACAGAGAGCAAACCATAGGAAAAGTATCTATGCAGTTCTTAGGAAAATAACAACTCCTTTAGAGAACCGAGTCACAGAACTCAGAAAACCCCCTCTGAGGCTCGCTGGTAAATACACAGATCACTGACCTCCCTAGGGGAAGGGTGGGGGCTCCTCCAAACTGTGAAAGAAGATGGGAACCTAAAGCTAAAGCCAGATTTGGCTGAGAACACTCTCAGTCTGTGGTCTGAATTCTGAAGACAAGAGTATCCACTTCCCCAGCCTGCAAGGGACCAGCCAAAGACTGCAGTCTCTTTGTTTGAGGGGACACCTTCCTTCACAGGAAGCACCTCCACCTGATGCAGTGTGATATGTGTGCACAAGGCAGGAGCCCTGTGTGCTTTAATTACAGTGTGGAGAGCAGCGTCGAGAGCAGCGTGGAGACACAAGTGGGAGTGGATGTAGAAACAGGTGGTACATTGTCTCGGCATGGTTTGACCTAGGACCTCTGAACAATGGCTTATATTAGTAATTACTAATTGACTAAGTACTTTCTTGGAAATAATATCCATACTTATTTTGATGCTCACGAAAATCCCATGCTCGCTCTTGTATAAAATATATACTTTATGTGTTTGCGAGCAGTCAACACAGATCAATGCAATTCATCACTCATTTTGCAAAAGATTCATGAGGGAAATACGATAGTATAGAGCTATAAACACTAAAGCAAAATCTCAGAAGGATTTCACAAAGAACACCCCCATAGCCACATGAGCATTATTTAGTGTCTTGTGGTAGGCAGAGCCTGAGGGGAAAGACAATAGGTATAACATGTGACCCAGGAGAAGCAGAAGGCAGATGTTGATGCAAAGCTCACATTCACCAGGATTTGTTGTCTGCTCTGAGTAATCCCTTGAGAAGTATGTGAGGCTAAGAACATTCTCTGTCTGGTTAAAGCCCTAACAGAAGGGAGAGCCAGCCAAAGACCTTAGCCCAGACCTTATTTTTCCAAAGAGCAATAGGCTATATCTCAAGAGACGACTGAAGGCAGACCGATTATCTTGACGGCTGTCACCACTTTCAGGTAGTTTGTCTAGAAATTCCATCATCTACGTCAGGACCACAGTTTTGCTTGCGTTATAAATTGATCAAAGAAAGATATAAATATATGCCAAGGTCCATATTTTAAAGCAAATCTATAAGAACTTTGATATCCTCCTAACAAAATTCACTGTCAATACATGCATCCATCTCGAGAGCAATTTCCGCAAAGCCTGTCAAAAACACAATTCACGTATCTATCTTCTGATTTCAAAGTTCTCTGGGGAAAAATTTACCTTCTAAATAAACTTACACAATATATCAATATATATGCTTGTTTTTTTGTTTTGTTTTGTTGTTTTCAGCAGCAATATTTATTAGCTGAAAATTCAAACTAGCCCAAATGTTCATTAACAGAACACTTGTTAAGTTAATGTTAATTTAAACACTTGTTAAGCAAATCATGATACAAACATACAATGGAATACACTTATCTTCAGGTAAGGGTTCTATGAATTATTGTGAAGATTTCTGTGATGGTAAATAAATCCAGCTTTTGTGAGCCTGCTGACAGCAAATAAATAAATAAATAACAAAACACTCTGCCCTTTATAACAACTTTTGAATAAATAATAAAATACTGTGCCCTTTATAACAACTTTTGAATTTAAAAGGTGGCAACATAAAAATAATACATATTGGTTTCTAGTGAATGTCTTGAGAGACAAAGATTTTAAATGAATATATTATATAAGAACGCTTTAAAAAACAGAAAGTAGGATAGAAAAAGAAGGATTTACTATATATTTTTTGATTTTTGCATATAGTATTTGTATCTTATTATGTTACTTGAATATATTACAAAATTTGAATATATTACCCTTTCAACAAATTCAGTAATTTTAAAATTGCAAAATGCATCTTTTTAATGCACAGAAAAGTTCATTAGATAAATGATGCCTTGAGAAACAATGGAAGTAGGATTTTGACACTCTACATGGAATCTGACCTTTGAATCCAGTACAAACTATGAAATTAGGCAAGCCAGCCTGGCTTAGCTGGTAATTTGGCTTCCAGTCTGTCCTGTAGCAACATTATCAAACAAAGCCTGAATTTGGTCACCAACTCAGACAATATGGTGACTTCCAAAAGCTGTTACATCTTGCCATGGAGAACTCCATACCTCTGTCAGAATGGTTGCTCCGCCCATGAGGGATTCGGTGAAGACTCAGAATATACCCATCCTCTGTCTGGACCACGTGTTCCTCACTTGTGTAGCCCCAGTACATGATGATTTCAGTCTGAGGAGAGAAAGGACAAAGGACTCTGTTCTTCAGTCTTCAGAAATAATAGACACAGGAGAAGACAAACGCGATGACATTTGTTTTTAGCTTTTTAAAGGAAATCGTTGCTACCAGGGTCTGCTCAATCTAGTAGCCAAGATCCCATCCCAGGATGCAATCTTTTAGACTCATAGGTATCTCATTATTGTAGCATGTTCTATACCAACTGTGTCAAATTTGGGGCTTTACTGTTTCTATCATGCTTACCAGGTACAAATAAATATTTCTTTTGTAAGCATTTTTCATGCTTCATCAAATTCCTGGCCTAAGCAATAAGAATAAAAGAAAATTAATTTTCATCCATGGAGCCAGAAACAATTCATTAGACGTCAAGGTGAGGCTGAAGAAAAGCTGAAAGATGGGAAGCTGTCCTCAAACTCACTTCTCCTTTTCCATGGAAAGTGTTGCTTGGTGGGAAAGCATAAATCAGTTACTTGGAAGACTGAAGTGTTCATTATACTGTCTGCCACAAATACCTGAAAGACTTTAATTTCGTTATAGGAAGGAACTGTTGGGGGGGTTGACAAAAGAAAGCTTAACCTTGTCCTGTATTGTCCCATACTGTCTTGTCTCCTGGGAATTACTCTGTCTCTGCAGTCACCAGATTCTTCAGCTGGGTCAATCCAGTGCCTGTTTGAAAGCTTCTGTCTCTTTAATAACCTATATTTTCTTGCTATTGTGTTCTTATGCATGCTTTTTCCAGATTTCACTGTTTACTTAAGATTACTAATTTTAATATTTTTTAACATCTAATATTTTCACAACTGTATTATGTTATGTTCCCTAGACAGTCTTGATCTCAGCCCAAGTTCAGCACTCGGCAAAGGCATTCTTCTCAGTTTTCTCAGTTTTAAAATGTTTAAAACGATTTAAAAATGAAATTACTAAAACACATTATTTAGAGTAAGCCCTGTATTGTGTTCAGCAGTCTAATGAAGTCTGTGTCAGCGGTACCTAGTGGGGAAAGTCCTAGTGGGAAAATGACATCTGCAATTCAGGAAAGTGAAAATCATAATGAGCCATAAAGACATTGGAATTATGGCTTCCTACAGCTCATATAACTCTCTTTAATAACATAACACTTGGCACTGTTGCATTTTAAAAGTATGTGACTTTTAGAAACTCACCACATTCATATTTGCCTCGGGGTCCACAGCTGAGACGGACCCCATGGGTCCCCCAGAAAGCAGGATTACAAGGATGAGATAGGCCACCATGCCCAGGAGCTGCATCTTCTTCCATTTAAAGCAGCTGGCTGAATGAACATGCATTGACAGAGCAAAGCTCTCTTTAAAAATCTTGAACCAAGTGTGGATGAAATCTCACAGGGAAGACAGATCTGAAACAAACGTCTCGAACTGTGTCTGTAAGGGGAAAACATGGAGTTGATTTTACTAAGAAGCCTCCAGAACCATCACACCTCCACCCAGAGTTTAACGCATGCTGCCATGCACACCCACTTACCACTTCCTCTCAAAGTTAAACTATTCCTAGAGAAGTGACATGGAGGGGATCTTAGACAGGATAAGAAAAGGGAAGAGCCACAGAAATCCCCTCTGCTTGGGATTTAAATATATTTTCAAGTTCAGCCCACATTAGTTCTTACCTGCCACTGTCTGCAATTTTTCTCTTTCCCGAAACTGTATGCTGGGATTCAAAACTGTCACTCAAGTGAACAAAAATGAAAAGAAAGAAAAGAGAAACTCTCCAGTCACTAAGCAAGATCACCCCAATGATGACTCAAAATTACACTGTAGCAAACAGCTGGGGACATTAAGAGTGGGGTGGCACATGTCTCTAACAACATCCAGACTAAGGCTGAAGAAATGCTCTGACGATAATCCAGGCTTTTAAAAATGCACGCAATCATTTTAAAAGGTGAATGCACAAAAGCTGGGGTGGTGGGGGCAGAGTGGGGGTGGAGAGCCAAAGCAAATGAGTGAATGGATAAACAAATTACATTATACATATATATAGACATAATTCAGCAGTGAACATACAATATGGACAGATCTCAAAGTAATTATGCTATATCAAAGAAGTCAGGGGACGGGAAGAGGTGAGGGGGAAGTTATTGTCCCAATGCAACAATTTCTTGAAGAAAATGTAACATAGTCTATACTGTCAGAAAACAGATCAGTGTCTGAGAGGAACCGGATGGAGGCCAACAATCCCTAAAGATCAGCACCTGGCTCTTGTGGGTGGTGCCTACCTTTGTACTACTGAATATACTAATTTCACAGGTATTTGCACATGTTAAAACTGGGTCCTGCCAGTTTATGTTAATACCTCAGTACTGTTGTTTGAAAATAATAAAATAAAGACTCTCTTAAATCAAGTATTCCACATTTCTGGAAATTGGTTCTCAGGAGATTGCAGAGGAGATCTGACTCCCTTCATTAGATACAACCTCTCCTGAAGTTATCTCTCCAAGCATCGGTGAATCTCAGCATTCTAGACATAAAAGGACATTAGTTTGCATTTGTGCTGGCCAAGCGAGCCTACTGCTTTTAGTTACCAGCATGGCTTTACATAGTACAGCCCAAGGCTACCTTTTATCTTCTTAAGGACACTGTCCCAAAGGTCCTTCAGCACTAGAGAACCCCCCCCCCAAAAAAGAAAAGAAAACTGAAAGGGGAGGGTGTGAAAAAAAAACTAAAGGTTCTCAGCGTAGCTTAAAATAAGCAGCTGGTTTTACAGAACCTGGATGCGGTCTCGGGCAAAGGGCACTCACTCCAGAAGGGTGACAGGGGAAGTTACTCAAGCTGAAGATCATCCATTAGACTTTTTAGATTTTCCTTCCTCACAACAGTGTGGCTCAATAAACTTGACAAGAAATTCTTATAGAAAAAATTCTCATAAGGCTCTGAGCTGGATTTGGTCTCTAGGCTCTTAGAACACCTTTATCACACAATTTATGGCTCTGTAATAATCCAATTCATTATCTGTCTGCCTTCCCTTCACCCCAGAAAGAGGGAAGGGCAGAGCTGAAGTCTAATTCAACTTTGAACCTCCAGGATTCTGCCAAGTCCTGCACAAACTAAACATACAGGTGTTGCTTTTGAAAAATGGGTTGGGGCAACTCTGCAATTCAGTGACAGCAGAAAATAAGGGCCCAATGTAGTTTTCCAATAACAACCAAGCTATTGGCAACGCCCAGCCTGCAAACAGGGCCTCCTACAGTCTACTCCTACCAACTAGTACTAGTAAGCCCGTTTTTCATGATAACGTCAGTTATCATAACACCAGTCAAATACTGTAAGCAAAGAGCTAGCTAATTATACTGAGGTTTTAACCAGGACTCACGCCCAAGATTGCTGCTGACCCTGTGTTTGGCTAACACTTCCTAGGAGAGATAACGGGAGGAATGGATGAAGAAGTCTGAGAAGCAGGCATTCTATCGGTCCCCAAGACCAAGAACTCCGGGCAGGTTCCCTGATCCGCGGTCGCGCCTGACCAAGAAGCGGAAGGGCTCTCAGGGAAGGAGAGATTGCTTCTTGAAAAGACCCAAGGCATCACCACCCCCAAAGCACCTGCAGGTACCAGAGGTAGAACGCGCCCGGGAGCAGAGCAACTGGGGGGCCAGAGACCATGGTGGAATCTCCCCTACCTGTCCTAGGGACCCGCAGGACACCAGCTCCCGAGCCCCCTGCACCGGGCCAGACCCAAGGCCTTCACTCACCCAGAGAGATCCTCCCACCTCTGTCTCCAGAGGCAGAGCCCACTACAGCCCAGGCAGAATGGCCAGCCTGCAGCCTACGTAGACCTGGTGGGAGGGCCGAAGCTGCCGGGAAGTGCCCTGGTGACTCCACCCCTCCTGGCCGTCTGCTTAGCCATTGCAGACTCAAAGGAGCATGCGTCATCTGCCTACCCCACGGCCCAACCCAGCCTGGCCCTGCTCCAAGCCATGCATGTCAGAGCTGCCTCCCGCTCCAGAGCTGGAGGATACCCTGATCACACACCACTTGGCAGGGCTCCTAAACTTTTCCCTCTCAGAACCCCTTTTCATTTCAGAAATTATCTTTCGACCTCCCCTAGATAGGTATACAAAATAGGCACACAAATCAATCATGTTTTGATGATAAATCACAAAGAAATTTATTTTAAAACAGTTATTTGGTTAATGTATAGACATATATATTTATATGTCTATATATAATTATAGATGCATAATTTTACCATTTTTGGAAACAAATTTGTATACTAGAAACAGGTGTGCTTATTTTTACATAAAAAAATCTTGACTGAATTCTTGTTACTGCAGGATCCGTTCAGCAGCATCCAGTTTTCATGACGGGTTGGTATTTTGATGTTATAATTGTTGCATGGTGAGAACACCGCAGCACATAAATACGTAGTGCAGGATGGCAGAGGTATGTTTAGAGCCATTTCAAACATTCCTGAAGGCTTGTCCTCATCTCAAGCCCAACTTCAGTTTATGACTTTTACGAAAGGCAGTCAGGAACCCAAACAAGAACATTTAAAACCAAACATTGTAACGCAATAGAATCCAAAGGTGTGCCGATTTTATACTGACATGCTGAGTAATGATGGCAGGAAAATACTGAAAGCCTTGGCTTCCATAATTTAACTATTATGACTATGTAAAGAGCAGAAAACTTTGTATGTGCAGTACAAACACTGCAACTTATATCATAGAGCAGTCATTAATGGGAACGAGGGTGTTCCAGGCTGTCGGTGACGCGCGCTGGCACACACAAAACAAAGTCCACATGTTGCATGTCCAGAGCCATGACTACAGTGATACTGTGAAAAATAACACAAGCAAGTACTGCTAGAAACACATCCACATTGCTACATGCTTGATTTTGGCTTCTCTTTTGGTCACTGCACATTCGGGAGCCTTTTGTGTGTGTGTGTGTATGTGTGTGTGTGTGTGTGGTCAATTTTTTTGTGACACCCCCATGTGAGGTTCTGAGCTACAGTTTAAGAAGCTGGGACATAGAACACATGAGTTTTATAAATAAAAACAAATCACAAGCATCATACAACATACTTAGTGGGGATTCTGACATGAAGTACTCACTGTACAGGGTGTGCTGCCTAAACCCCTGCTTTGCTCGTATTCTAAAGGGAAGAAACACACTAAGAATAAATAAAATGGAAGGTGCTAGTTAGCTTGGGGATCAGTGACCAAGGTGCTTTTTTTTTCTTCTAACCAAGAAAACAAGTTAGTGAAGGTTTTTTCAATAGAAGGGGGTTAACAGAATGGTTACTCTGGTAACTGAAGTCAGCTGTGAAGATGAGACTATCAGAGATTATTGGACTCCAAAGAGAGTCCAATCAAGAGTCAATGGTTTGGACAATGGTAGTGATAGCAGTGGAGGCAGAGAGAAGTCAGCTGTGGGGATGCTCTTGAAGAAACAACAGCACTTGCCAGTGAACTCAACAGAAGTAGGAGAGGGAGGAAAGAGCCAAGAAGGGCACTGTCTCATCGAGCAAAACATCAGTACCAGGAGCTAAAATGGAGGTAATACCAGGAAGAGGAGCTGAGAAGTGAATCAAGCTTGTTACATAATAGATGTGTTGATTTTGAAATGCCTCTTAAAGAATTCCATCAGGTAAGGTCACATCAGAAAAGGAAATCGCTGGGGCTATGCCAAACACAAGAAACTGGTTGCAAACGTAAAGGCATCACTGAAAAGCTGAGCCGGATGTACGCAGGTGCCTGAGAGGTTACCAGTGACAGTAGGAGCGGCTGGGGCACAATAGGGGAAGACAGTGTCAGCTGAGACTGAAGACTTAGCTGCAGCCTCTGCCGCAGAGTCCTGAAAACAACAGAAGGGTCTAGAAACGTCGGACTTTTCATTTCTTTCTGCCCTGGAATCTGGAAACCTTCCTGTTGATGAAATGCAGGCTGAAGCTGGGTATCACAGTAGTTTACGAAATGCCACAGATTCAAGGTGGACCCTATGCCCACAGCAATACAGGAGAGATCTGGGAAGCATTGGAAATGAGCTGGGACCAACAAAAAAAGCATTTATGTGGATATGCTGATGAAAATCAGAATATTTAGGGCTAGAATTCAAAGTCAGGTTCCAAGCTACAGATATTATTTGAGAATAAGTTTAGATATAGAATTTAAGACCGTAAGACTGGATGGGATCTCCCATGAAGTCAACCTAAATAGCAAGTACTTAGAGATTGAGCAATTACAAAGGCTGAGAAGACAGCTGGAGACCTGAGGATGTTGCTCTTGGCACCAAGAGAGAGGAAAGAGCCACCAGCAAGAGTCAGTGATGGCTCCAGTGAGCAGAGTCCTGCCACTGAGCAGGATTCATTGTGATGCGAAGCCCCTTTCCGTGGGGGTCTCAATACTCAACAAGACCTCTGTATCTCCATTTTACATAATGAGAAATTGAGTCTAGGAAGGTTATTTTGCCTCATGTCATTGAGCCAGAAAGTGGCGCCACCCAAAATGCAATCCAGGAAAATTAACTTCACATCATACTGTGCGAATGAATGAGCAAACAGTCCTTACTACCAAGAAGTCTCACTGTGCAGAATGAATGAGCAAACAGTCCTTACTACCAAGAAGTCTCAATGTGCAGAATGAATGAGCAAACAGTCCTTACTACCAAGAAGTCTCACTGTGCAGATGAGGGAGAGCTTTCGCACTTTTGGCTTTAGGCTGTTAGAACCCACAATGACTAGTAACTCACCAAGATGTTAACTATGAGAGGAAGCGGGTGGTGGTGGTAATGACAATATGTGTCAATGCCCTCAAGGTAGGCTTATGTGGTGGGGGGGTGAGGGTCATGGAGACAGAAGTCAAGGATTCATATTTGCTAGGTGTCATGGTTAGCATCAGTTGTCAATTTGATATATCTGTGAAAAGGGAACCTCTACTGAGTAAATCTCTTTATCATATTGGCCTGTGGGGATGTTTGTAGGAACATTTTCTTATTTGCTAATTGGTGTAGGAGAGACCTGCCCACTGTGGGCAGCTCTATCATTAGGCAATTGGGCCTAGGCTGTATAAAAATGCTGACTGAACAAGTCAGAAGAAGCAAGCCAGTAACAACCAGCATCCTGCATAGAGCCTGTTTCCATTCCTGCCTCTGGGTTTCTTCCTTATGTTCCTGTCCTGAATTCCTTTGATGACAGACCGGAATCCGTAAACTGCAACAAACCCTCTCATTTGCAAATTGTTTTTGATCAGTATCCTGTAACAGCAACAGAAAAGAAAATAAAGCAAGTATTATACTATAGAGCAGTAATGTCTTTTTCTGAAAATATCTCTTGCCTTAAGATAGACTGAACTTTTGCCAGACCTTGAAAGCAAGTTGATAATCTGTTTTGAGATCATTTAGAACTATGTAGTCAATCTGATGTACAACTGTGTACTCAACCTGCTTAACTTTAACCTGCCATGAAGAACACATTGTAACTAACCTGACTTTGTCTTGTGCTTGTGTGTGTGTGTTAGTAATGATTTCTGCCAAGAGGTTGATAGCAACAAACATGCACATGCACCATAAAGATTGGAAGCAACATGTGGATATGTTTAATAACATCTGTGTACAGTTTAAGTACTCTTCTGTATCAGTTGGAGATCAGTAAGGTTGAATAATTCTGTTAAAGAGTTTTGTAAAAAAATAAAAATAAAGATAAAAAATTCTTATTCCCTTCCCATTCCATGTTTTTTTGCACTGTTCAATAAGCATAGAGCAACGCCCTTTGTTAGGAATAGGCAAGACAGACAAACAGCAGCAATAGATCAGACACACACAACAGAGAAGCTCTTGATCGAAACCATGCCAAGGGAAAATCTCTTTTGTCATTCTGTCATGAGACACTCAAGCAATAGAGCTACAACCCCAGCCCCAGGATAGGCACTCTACATTATAAACCAGATTGGCAAATACTTAAACAATAATGTTGTTAGAAATTCTACTTCCAGTCATGATAGGATAGCAACGGCCAGGCTTGCTCTCCCATCTTACACAACCAAGAAAAACAGTAAGTGATGAAACAGTAGCTTCCTACTGGACAACACACAGGGCAGGAGAACAAGCTCCAACAGAAAGAAAAGAAGTGAAATGAGTCCTGCAGTGGCCAAAAGATCGCCTGCAGAGAACTCATAGTTACAGTCCAGGGCAGCTGAGCAACAACAAAAACCAAAACTACAAACTTCTTTCTCCCGTAAACTGCCTTGGTTGTGATGTTTTTGCCACAGCAAAGGAAAGGCCCAACATCTCTTCTGAAACTCAAGGCAATCTCTTA
The DNA here is from genome assembly GCA_001685095.1 of Ellobius talpinus. Classification (NCBI taxonomy): domain Eukaryota; kingdom Metazoa; phylum Chordata; class Mammalia; order Rodentia; family Cricetidae; genus Ellobius; species Ellobius talpinus. The sequence continues at coordinate 41,376 of LOJH01001835.1, forward strand.
ATTGTAAATCCCTGAAAAAAAAACCCTAGTAATTATAAACTCCCAACACACAAATGATGCAGAATATACATTATCATTCCAAAAGGAAGGAAGAATGGGGACATAGTCACATAGTCAGTCAACACTGGACCAAAGCAAAGCGAAAATCCAGCAGGGTAAATAGCAAATCCTGCAGCTCCATGTGCACTCTCAGTGGGTTCAGATGGCTCTGCCCCTCTCCAGCTTTGCTGTCTGCACAGTCAGTTTCCTTAAATACAACACACACATACACACACACACACACATAAAACATAAAAGAGGAAAGAACAAAACATTTTAAAAGATCTTAAGAAAGTATTTGCTCTTCAAAGGGCCACCTGTGATGACAATGAAGTAGTACTGCTTTATACCTACAAAAATAGCCGTTATGTTTTTGACAATACCAAATGTTGATGAAGAACAGAATGACTTTGAACTCTCACACACTGCTGGTAAGAAGGTAAGGTGGTACAGTTGCTTTGGAAAACAGTTTATAGTAAGTCCCAAGACAGAAGGAGCTACACAGAGAGACCATGTCTCATAACAGATGAAAGAGCAAACAACTGGAATTCTCATACACTTTTGGCAGGAATGTAAAACAGTGTGAGCATTATAGAAAATAAAAGTCACAAAGGCACCTATTTTTTGACCCAAGTACTCTACTCTTTAATATTTACCCAAAGGGAAGGGGATAGTAAGATTGACACCAATTTGACTACAGAATGAGGCCCTATGATGGCTACTTTGATGTCAACTTGACACATGCCAGAGTTATTTGGAAAGAGGGAACCTTAATTGAGAGAACACCCCCACCAAAATGCCCTGTGGGTAAGTCTGTGGTGCATTTTCTTTTTAAAAAAAAATATTTATTTATTTATTTATTGTGTATACAACATTCTGCCTCCATGTATGCCTGCANCCATGTGGTTGCTGGGAACTGAACTCAGGTCCTCTGGAAGAACAGTCAATGTTCTTAAATACTGAGCCATCTCTCCAGCCCCATTTTCTTAATTAATGATTGGTGTGCAAGGGCCCAGTTCACTGTAGGGGTTGCCATCCCTGGGCTAGTGGTCCTGGGTGCTCTAAGAAAGCAGGCTGAGCAAGCTGTGTGGAGCAAGCTAGTAAGCAGCATTCCTCCATGGTCTGTGCATCAGCTCCTGTCATCAGGTTCCCACCTTGAACTCTTGACTTGACTTCCCTCAGTGATGGATGGTGATGTGGAATTGTAAGCTGAAATAAATCCTTTCCTCCCCAAGTTGCTTTTTTTATTACAGCAATAGAGATCATGACTAAGACAGAAATCCCTATCTGGAAAATAAAATGAAACAGTCTAAATTACCTAAGAGAAATAAAAGCCTATGTATACATAGCAGCTTTATTGATAATGACACCAAATTGGAACAACACAAATATCCCCAACAGGAAAATAGGAAAATGTGCTATATCTATAAAGTAGAATATTCTTCTACATGAAAAAATTAATAATCATTTTTCTGATAAACCCAGATATGTGAATGGCTCATGGTATATGCATGATTTCCTTTACATAAAAGTTTAAAAATGTAAATTTACTCCAGTAGCAGAAAGATTAGTACCAGGCAGTGGTGGAGCATGCCTTTAATCCCAGCACTCGGGAGGCAGAGGCAGGCAGATCTCTGCCAGCCTGGTCTACAGAGCTAGTTCCAGGACAGGCTCCAAAGAAAGCTACAGAGAAACCCTGTCTCAGAAGGAAAAAAAAAAAAGAAAGAAAACAAAACAAAAGAAAAAAGAAAGATTAGCTTAGGCTATCTGGAGAGAAGATCTGGGGATAAGTGAAAGTGGAGGCTGATTACCAAGGTTTAAGAAGGTATAAGAGCACCCTTTCAGAAGAAAAGGTTTTGTTCATTGTCTTCATGCCATGATGCCTTCTGAGGTAATGCCTATGTCTAGACTCAGCAAATACGCACTTCAAAAATGTGTGACTTCGCCTTCATGAATCCTAGCTAATCCTAATACCATCGAAAAATACTATTAGACCAGCAAGATTGCTCAGCAAGTAAGGAATGCTTATCACTGGGCCTAATGACCAGAGTGTCATCCCCAGAACTTACACAGTGGAAGGAGAGAACTGACCTCATTCTGTAAGTTGTTGTCTGATCTTCACAAATGCATGCACATGTGCATGCACAGGCATGCACACATACACACACACATGCATGTGCATACACACATAGGGAAAGAGTGAAAATAAATAAATGTAAACATTTTTAAAATAAAAAATACCAATAGTTACTACTTACTGAATACTTCCTGTGAGCTAGATGCAAGCCCATGTACTTGATTCATGTTGCCTTACAGAACCAGTACCCCCCTCAACAAAGCTCTTTCCCCTCTGCAAATGAGACACACAGTCTAAGACTGAACTGAGCTGAGCAAGACTATCTGGCTCCTGCCCACAGAGTATTGTGCTGGAGGTATATGGGTCCCAGTTTCCCACAGAAGTCCTCTCTCTTGGCCTGCACAGGAAAGTGTGGAGAGTCACAGGCTGGGCAGTTTTCAGAGATTAAAATGGTTGGGTGGGATGTAGCTCCACTGGTGATATTTACACACATACAGGATTTTGCAGCATGCATAAACCCTTGAGTTCACTCCCTAGGACTCCACAAACCAGGCATGGTGGCACACATCTGTCATCCCAGGACCCAGGAAGTAGAAGCAGGAGGATCAGAAATTCAAGCTCACATCCTCCCATGAGCCTAGGATGCATGAGATCTTGACATCTCTCAGAAAAGTGGGGAGAAGGATGAAAACCAAACCAAACAAACAAAACAAAACAAAAACGTTTGAATATCATCTGACCATTCCATCAGAAAAAGGCCAAAGTTTCCTCAAGAAGACTCTGGTTCCTCATTTGAGACTCAAAGACATCATACTCTACCCTGGTACCCAGAGATCTTGTATCTTACCAGACCATTGCTTGCCCACTACTGCTCCCCACATATATTTCAGTGCTCAAGAATCCAAGGCTCACCCTCTCTATGTGCTCCAAAAGTTCTTGTGACTGCCCTGCTTCCTAAAGGGAGGCATCTTGTTTTGTTTTCTTTCATTCCTGTTGTAAACTCTGACGAAATCGTCTTGGCATCTAGTTGAAATGACCAAGGAAAACAAGTGAGAGAGCGAACATGAGGGCCTATGAGGGAAAAGTGGTGTAGTGGAAGCCAGGACTCTCCAGGCAGGAAGCCAGGGCTGCTTCCTTGTACTATTCTGGCCCTTCCAGTTAGTTGCAGTTCTAGTTAGTTCCTGTGGATGGCGAAAGGCATGGCACACAGCAGCACCAGAAGAATTTCTAGACATTTCAAAATAAGAGCCCATTCTCTTTAGCATCAACGGTGAGTGCACGCTAAAGATCTAACCCTGAGCTCATGCATAAGCATGTGCCTTTCGTGACCTTCCACATAAGTGTGACTGAGAACCATGACCAATCCAGATAGCATACCCAGAGGCCCTCAGCTGTGTTTCAGGCACCAGTCAAGTCTTCTGAGTGGTCTGGAAATTTGTATTTAGCATTTAACAATTAAAGGTTGGAAGTATATGTACACTTCTAACCTTTAATATACACATATAAACCATCTCATCCTAACTTCTCTTAAAAATACATAAAAGGAGATTGGGGTCTTGACATGATGTCAATGCCAACATGTCACTTTGAACAAGAGCTCTGAGGGTTTTGCAAGTGCCTCTTCCCCTTATCATACATACATTGTTTCTGTCATCCACCATCCTTCAGAAGGATGCCTGATTGCTTCTGCCCATTCCTAGGATGGCTGTGTCTTCATGCTTTGTTCTCCTTTGCATCTTCAGCCTTTTTTTTTTCTGGTCAAATGTTCTCTCCGGCCCTAAACTGCCATGTCTAATAAGCTTCAGCTTCTAAGAAGCCATCCCTTCTATCTATAACAGCCTCTATTTGGAACATCTCCATCCATGCCACAGTCCGTGCTACCCCTACTGCCAAGCTCCCAGCCCAATACACACCTGGTCCTCCTCTAAGATTTATCTCAAACAGGATTTCTCCATGAAGCCAGTCTCTCCAGTTTCACGTGCCCTTTACCACACCTGGATACACTGACTCCAGATAAAACTGGTGAAAGAAAAATTGTTAAAACATGCATCAGAAATAATATTTTCAGCAGCATTTTAATACACTTGTAATTTAAAGGGCACTGTGCAGGTTTTTCTACAACAGTTAATGTATTTCCTTCCCTTGGCATCTTTCCTGTAAGGTGGAGATTGTAAGAGGACCCACCTAATATGATTAGTAGGAATGCTAATAAAATGTTTATTACCATGTGTGCCGGGCCCCATAGGCTCATAGGCAGTGACAATATTAGGAGGTGTGGCCTTGTTGGAGGAAGTGTGTAGTGACTGGGGAGCAGGCCTGCTTTTCGAAGTGTGTCACTGGGATGGGCTTTGAGGTTTTAAATTCTCATGGCAGGCCCAGTGTCACTCTCTATTCTTGCTTGCTGCCAATCCTGATGCAGAACTCTTGGCTACTTTCCCAGCACCGTGTCTGCCTGCTTGCTCCCATGTTTTCCACCATGACAATAATGGACTAAACCTCTGGATTAAGAGCCAGCCTCAATTAAATGCTTTCCTTTATAAGAGTTTGTTAGGAACTATGGGCCTAGATTTAGGCCCAAGGCCTAGCCCGAGCCAGAATATCCAGACCTAAGCCTGGCCATTTCTGAGGAACAGTAACTTAGCTGACAAATGGAAACTTACTGAGATTAGCAGCAAGGAAGTTAGA
>LOJH01001836.1:448-10805 GCA_001685095.1 Ellobius talpinus
TTGCAGCTGTTCTGAGCACGAGACCCTCATGAGTTCCTGATATCAAGGGAGTGGGTTCTGGTGGGCTTGCAGCTGAAAAATCCTGAGAGCTGGGGTGTGGCCATTGGTCAGGGAGAGTCCTATATAAGATGCCCTGGAACACAATAAAATTGGCATTCTTGTTTCAAGGATGACCCGTGTCTCTGTCTCTCTCTCTCTCTGTGTGTTTCAATCTCCAGCCCCTAGCCTGACTCATGAACTGTCCCATGGTGCCGGCGTCCACAGTGTCCCAGTTGAGACACAAGTTTGTCTCTACATCCACACCAGCAGCTCCTGTGGTTTGTGCTTAGATCTGAGTTATTCTGACATAGGTAAGGTAAATTCTCAAAGTCGATTTAATTTGCATTTTCTTGTCGGCTAAAGATGGTGAAGATTTTTTTCTAAGCTATTTGTATTTTGAGAACTATCTGCTTAGTGCTATGACCAGTTTTTAGACTGCTTTTTTTTCTTAATGCTTGTATTTTTTTTGAGATCTTTATGTTCTAGGTATGAACCCTCCGTCAGATGTATAGCTGGGAAAGATTTTTTCTTCATTATGTAGGCCAGCTCTTTACTCGAGTTATGTGTCTTTTGCTGTACAGAACATATTGTAGATTATGAAATCCCACTTATCAAATGTTAGTCTTAATGCCTGTGCTATCAGAACCCTGTTGAGAAAGGCCTGTTTTTATCCCAATGGGTTCAAACATATTCCTTACTCTCTATCAGATTCAGAGTATCAGGTCTATATTGAGATGCTTGATCAGACAGTGAAAAACATTCCTAAATTTTATGTGAAAATGCCAAGGAACCAGGATAATCAAAACATCCCAAATACCACCAACACAACCAGCACCAGCATCACCACCACTAGCACCACCACCACCTACTACTACTGGCGATATCACCATGACAAATTTTATGTTTTATTAGAGAGCTTAATAAAGAAAACAGCATGAAAATGGCATCAGATGGACACACTGATCAATGTAACAGAATTGATGTGCCGCACAGAAGCCTACACTCCCAGACAGCTCGATTTTGACAAGGCACACATTAAAGAGAAGACAATATCTTCACTAAATGGTGCTGGTTAACTGGATAACTACATGTAGAAGAATGAAATTCGAGCCCCCTCTTCTCACTCTATGTAGCGTTGCTAGGCATTCTTGTTATCACTTGTGGCATCAGTTGAAAAAATTTAAGAATTAAACAAAAATTTAATTATTTTAAGAAGAGGTTGGGCATGTGTGAGTGTGTGTTCTTGTGCTCAGGTGTGCATGTGTGTGTGTGTGTTTGTGTGTGAATGCATGTGAGTGAATGTGTTTAGTGATGTATATGTGAATGTATTTGGGAGAGTGTATGAGTATGTTAAAGTGTGTGTATGCATGTTTGTGAGTGTGTGTATAAGTGTGCTCTTGAGTGTTAGCCTTTGAGTGTGTATTTGCATTTGAGTGTGTTAATAAGGGTGTGTGTTCAGGTTTGATGTAGGAGTGTGTAAACCCTGTCTTTCATTACTGTTTTCCCTGATGATGCTACTTGTCACATTTTAACAATATATTTTTAACCTTTTTTCTGAAGACACAACTACTCTTCCGTGGTCTGCATCCTGAGTATTGTGCAAGGGGTAGCTGTTTGTGTGCAAAGGGAGAACACAAAAACCACACTGCACAAGGCTTATCCAGGGCCATTTGGTTCTGTAGGATCCTGTGGCCTTGGAGATCAGCCATGCATGATAGGTCTAAAGCCTGGAATAACGTTCTGCTCCCCAACAGTTATAAAATTACCTTAGAATTTATGGTTCTGGCAAGTGTGTCTGGGTTTTTATGTGTTCCATCTTAACTTGGAATATCTCACCAGGGAGATTTATTTGACTAAAATGCATTGAAATTATTTGCATCAGTGAACTATAAGTGAAACATGGTATAAATTATGTAGGAAGGGGATTAAAAAAATAACAGGGTGACAAAGTGTAGAAAAACCAGTCACACCTTCTCTTCCCTTGATTGGATTTTGGTCTATTTTAACTTTCAGGCCGGAACTGGAAAGCTGATGTAGAACGGAAGGGAGGAATTTTTACAGCTACAGAGTAAATATCAGACTAGCGCTTCTGCCAAGAGCAACATGAAAATGGAGCTCAAATCAAAGCAAGCATTGTTTGAAGTCATTAGAAGTAGACAAAGGAGACTAGAAATATGGAAACAAAACAGATAATAAGGAACACACATAGCATGCCCTCATTTGCCATCGCTTATCCTTCATGAAGAGTTCTCTGTACTGGTGAAAAGGCTCATTTTGTCCGGGAGCTTGTGGCAATCTCACGGGGAGGGGAGACCAAAGTTGGAGAGCGAGACTCCTAAAAGAATTAGAGATGTGAGTCCAAGAGTTGGTGTGTAACCTCTGCATTAGACTTCTGCTAGTTACAGAGGGCATCTTCATCTATGGAAGCACTTGAAATGGAGGGTTGGGCTTGGCTAACAGCTGCAGAGAGTAGATGCACCTGATTATTGTCCTTACCTGTATAGTTATAATCATATATAACATGGGCATAGCATGTAAAATTGCTATTTGGGAAGTCTGGTGAGCAATGAAACCTACATTTTACTTTTTGAGAGAAGGAATATGTAAAAGATGATTCTATTTCTCTCCTTTTCTCTCTCCAACTCTAGGTTGGAGAGTCAAGATTATGGCAAGTCAAGAATATAGAACCTGTGCAGAAAATGATGGATTTGGTGAGTAAAGGAGCTAGAGACTGAAATTCCAGACAGGCAGGGACTTAGAGGTGGATCTGCTCCCCCCAACAAAAGGCAGGCAACCTAGTGAGCAGAGAAGAAAGCCTCTGGTGTCTGGGTAAGTGATCCTAAGGCCTTGATCTAATCCTAAATTACTTGGAAATATGTGTAATTCTGAGAGGCTCTGTAGACAGCATGTTAGTGGGGCTCAGGAGCTGAACACAGATTTCCCAGGCTGCTCAGTGCTAGAGAAAGGAAGTACGTAGTTATGGTCAGACACTGTGGTAACCTCAGGAACACTTTGGGCTCTCACCTGGGACAATAGCTAGGTCATGTTTCAGGAGTGAGGATGTTGTCCAAGAGTTGGGATGAAGTTAATCCTAAACTGTGCATGTTTTTGAAGTCTTGATGGGAAGTGATTATCTTAGAGCTCTCTTGTCTATCAGAACATCCTGGCATCAAGGAGAGAAAGGAAATTAGTACACAGCACGGTTTAAAGCAGTTATCATGTGTAAAACATGATGGACCTGAAAAGATGCAGGAAAAATGAACAGTTATTAAGAGCAAAGGTGAACTAGACCCAGAGGGCAGAGGTCATCCAGATACTGGAATTAAATTAATGTGTTCAGAATAACTTTGATTATTATGATGAAAATAGAAAAAAGGAAACAAATTCACAAAAATATGGAGGATGAAAAGAGCCATTATAATTTGTTTATAAGAAGTAAGTGAACATTCATGAACTATAAAATATAACTAAGAACTCATTGAATCGTGTTGGGGAATATTATTTTCAGGTGTGTTACTTTTGTTTACGTTGCATTTGATTAACTGTGAAACTGATTCATTGCCTGTCTAAAACACCTGATGGTCCTAATAAAGAGCTGAATGCCCAATAGCAAGCCAGGAACAAGGATAGGCGGGGCTGGCAGGCAGAGAGGATAAATAGAAGGAGAAATCTGGGAGGAGAATGAGGAGCAACACAAGACCAAGGAGAGGGGGACAGCAGGGACCAGTCACCCAGCTACACAAGTCACTGAGAAAGAAGTAAAGAAAGATACAGTAATGGGGAAAGGTAGATGCCTTAATAAGATAAGAAAAGCTGGCCAGAAATAAGCCAAGCTAAGGTCAGGCATTCAAACTAGGAATAAGCCTCTGTGTGTGATTTATTTGGGACCGGGTGGAGGGCCCTCCCCAAAAGCCGAAAGAATAAAGCACCCACAACAGAATGGGCTTTAAAACATACTAGATACAAAAACAGACAAGGTTAACAGATTCAAACCTGTATCAATATTGGTTCTGAAAGTTGAAATTTTAAGAAGTAATAAAGTGGAAAACAATGTTCACAAACAACACAACCAATGTATTAGGCGTATGTTATAAAAATACACTATGATTCAGTTCGGAAAGAATCTGCATTTAATTTAATGTCAAGTGGTAAAATAATTGTAGCTAGTCACACAATAGAAAATTATATATCAATTAGAAATTATGGCTACTTATTTCATCATGGATGACTCATAGAATTAATGTCAACTGAAAGAAGACAGATATAGAAACAACACATAATTCTGTAGGCATCTATTGTCATGTTAAGAAATAGGCACCTCAGCCGGTCTGTGGTGATACACGCCGTCAATCCCAGCACTCAGGAGGCAGAGGCAGGCAGATCTCTGTGAGTTCGAGGCCNCTAGTTCCAGGACAGGCTCCAAAGCTACAGAGAAACCCTGTGTCAAAAAAAAGGCCTGGGCAAGCTGACAGACAACCACAGGACTACCCAGCACCACATGGCCCAGGCGGGTGGGCACCAGTATGATGGACAGGTGTGGGGGGAGAAATAGGACAGCCGGAGAAGTGGAGAGAGGCAGAACTGAAGATGTGAAAATGGTGAGGAGCAGACTGATATGGTGACCTATGCTGCCATTTGGGGCCATGTGACTTTTGTGACTGTGTTGCCACCGAGGGCCATGTCTGCATCTGTGTTCATGTCCATGGCCTGTGTTACCAGTCATAGCCATGAGGTTGTCTATGGTCTGGGCCACCAACTGGGAGCATGTTGATGTCTGAGGGCCATGCTGCCGCTGGGACAATATTGTTCTGACTGACCTGAGCTGCCACCCAGTGCCATAGTGACATCTGGGTTTGAACTGCAGCTAAGGGACATGTTTGGATTCATGGTCTTACTGTAGCCCATGTTGTGTTGATGTATGTGGTCATGTTATCACCCGGGGCCATGAACAATCTGGCCCAAGTGGTCAGGGAGCCAGAGGACTGGTCCTGCCCCTTTCTGGATGCCAGAATGGGAGAGCTTTCTCTCATCAAGGGAGAGCTGGCTCTAGAGGCTCCAGGAGAGCTGGCCCTGACCTTCGAGGCCCCTGAAAGAACTGCCCACCCCCTACCCCTCATGTAGTGTGCCACAATGGGAGAGCTGGCTCCAATGGTGTGGGCACAGGACCTGATCCTCACCTAAGGGGGGTGTTACAGGTGGAGGCCCAGACTGAGCAACTCAGCTACCACCCAGGTCTATATTCAGGGCTTTGAGTTGGTCCACCCCATCATCTATCTCATCTATGACCTGCTGGACCTTGGGAAGGGACCTGTCCTGTGGAACCAAAGCAGCAGGATCCATGAAGTTTCAGAAGGGCCAGTATTAATAGTGTACCTGAAACTAGAAGCCTTGAGCCAGACCAACAACTCATGGCAATGAATGTTTGCAAGTCAATCTGTTTGGGCCAAAGGGTCTACTGTGTGACACACCACAGCTCCCAATGTCACTAAAGCAAAAGAAGACATGATGGAGAGGTCGAAAGATGGGGGAGTGAATTTTTTTTTTATTTTGGAGGTAGGGGTTGCTACAAGGATGGAGGGCAGGCATGGGAGGACTGGGAAATGAGGGTACATGATATGGTATTCCCAAAGAATCAATAAAATTATGACAAAAAATAGAAAAGAAACATGCAAATATATATATATATATCATAAAAGGCAGAAATAGTGATTGGTTAAAGGTAACAATACACCTTGCAGCTCTTTCAGGTAGGATGTGGGTCTCTGTGCAATTTGTTGAATTTTTAAAAAAATTTTCTGAGTCATACAGTACAGAAAATTATCAAAAGCAAAGCAGACACTGGAATTTTTTTTACCAACTGTTCTCTTTATCTTGTGAGGAATGAAAAAGTGACTTGTGCATATCTTTTAGCTGGCATGAGATGGGATCACTTTAAACAAAATTTGTCCCTGACCGTAAGGACTTCACTATTGCGAGGTGTCGGCTTTCCAGTTCCACTCAGTCTCTCTCACTCTTCATTTGTATTTGTGTGTCTGTCTGTTACTAAATAGCAAGCTCGTGGCAGCCATGCTAATGTGTCTCTGCACATGAATGGGACATAAATAGAGCGTAAACTTTTGAGTGCATCAGTGAAGTGATGCATGAAAGTCATTTGAATGGCATGTGGGTTTCAGACTCTTATGGCTCTGTAACTCAATAAACCATCCCAACAGCGCCCCTAAGGCTGAGTTCTCACCATATTTAGTTACTTGAGAACAAATTTCCAAGGGTGGGAAAATGGCTCCAGGATTCATCTCTGGTGGTTCAAGGCAGAAACATAGCTACAGAACCGGAAAGTTCTGGATCATTCCTGATTAGGGAACTTGAATCTGGATTAGGGAACTTGAATCTTGAAAAAGTCGGACTAACAGTGGTTGAACTAGTTACCCTGGCTAACATGTTATGGACTAAGGTCTGAAGACAGGGTGGTGTAGTAGATCCTTGGTGGGTTGGGCACAGTGGGAATGGTGTCAGCAACAGAGTCACCATATCTGAGGTTCCAATTCACGAAAGAGAACACCTTTAAGTGTGTTATTTTTAGTTTTAAATTAGAAAGTGTAAGGAACAGGCAAGAGAGATGGGTCATTAGTCAAGAACACTAGTTGATCTTCCAGAGGACCCCAGTTCAATTCCCAGCACCCAAATGACAACTCACACCCATATACTAGTAACTCCAGTCTCAGGGTGTCTCACATCATGTGGCCTCTGTTGGTACTTAAAACATAGACAAAGAAGCAGGCGAAACATACATACACATAAAATAATAAAATAAAACTAAAAAAGTATAGAAAAAATAGAAAAAGATACCTCATGAAATCATAAAAAGTTAACCCAAATGAAATAGTAAATGTTATCTTGCCACGTTTTATTTCAGGTGGGAAACTGAGGCACAGAGACCAAGCTGGGTAAGAAATTTTTGCTTGGACTTTTAGTCTGGGCTACTTCACACATACACCTTGCTTTGGTTTATAATTTTAATTATTTAACTTGACAAATAGGAATTATGTATCTTCATGGTTTATAATATAGTGTTTTAAAATACACATCACAAAATAGCTATTTCAGGCTCATTAGCATATGTCTTGCTATATTTGTTTCTTATTTACTTTTCAGTGGTGAAAGCACCTAAAGTCTGCTGTCTCAACTTTTCAAGCATACAATAATTGCTATTAAAAATAGTCACCACATTGCTTAGCAGAACTGTTGAATTCTTGTCTTTTTCCTTATCCAGCTATTGCTCGCCGTCTAACTGAAACTTGAGATGCGCTGGTTTCTACAAACTTCTAATGCTCCTCCTTACAGCTTTGTCTCTTCCTGTCTTGCTTTTCGTATGCCTCTATCTGATTTTCTCTCCATACTTGATCAGATGGTGCATTTGTGGTCAGAACTGGAGATGCCACTCCTGTCCAATGCAGGTCCCAGGCCACCATGTGTTCACTCTTGACAAACCCATGTGTTGCACAGAGACACGTGAGCTTCTGAGGTATGTTGTTTTCTGTGTGTTTATTTGGTAGCCATGACACCTTAAGAGTTTAATGCTATCTATGTGTCTGTGGCTTCAACCCAGTAGCACTCAGCATTCAGTTTCATAATGTGTATAGAATATTTGTTTTAATCAGAATAAGGATGCAAAAGGAAATAGAAGCATAGCACAAGTTGCAAACCCCCTTGTTTGGCGGGGAGTAGTTCCTAAGTCAAAAGGGCTGAAATATACAAACTTGGAACGCTTCATTGTGAAGCTGTTCTTAAGCGCAACTTTGTGTAACATGGATTCAGGATGCATTTCAGCCAAGAGCATAGATGCAGGGTTTGTGTCTCCAAACAGCAGTTGATCACATTGAACCTTCAGCACTACTTATAGAAACGTGCTTATACATTTGCACAGACAGTGGAACATAGGCTTAATTTCTTCCCTTTTGACTAAGGCTGGGGTAATGGTTCAGCAGTAGAGTGCTCACCAAGCTTACAAGAGTCCCTTGGTTCCATTCTCAGTATCACAAAAACAAACAACTCAAAATTTCAAACAAAAATTAAATAGAATTTAAAGCATTTCATATAGCTATGAATCATACATTCCTCCATGTATAACCCCACTCCGCCCTTTTCTTGCCTCCACTCACATTAGTTTTCCCCCCAGACAATTTGCTTCTACTTCTGTCATATGATTTTATGTATCTGTCTAATCTCTTGTAAGCAGGAATGAGAGAAAATATACAGCATTATCATTTCGAGATCAGCTTAATTTGGTTATCTCCGATTTATTGTAAATACACACTTTATTATAAATGAAATAACTTCACTCTTCTTTTTGATTGAAAAGGCTTTTTATTATATGTATGTTACACTTTATCCTTTTCTCTGTTGTTGGACACCTAGTTGGTCCTGTAGCAGCTATTGTAAATAGTGCTACAGTTAACATTGTCACCCAAGTATCTCTGTGTCGTGATGATTGGACGCCTTTTGATAAATACCCAGGAGTGGCCATATGGCAGATCTACTGTTAGGGCCTCGAGAGATTCCCATACTGATTTCCATGGAGGCAGCGCCACTTGGCAGGTCCCACCAACACAGTCCTTATCCATGGGGTTAGGCTTTGCAACCTCACTGCGTCCATGCCACCTGCCCTCAGAAGCATGGCCATCAAGAGGCCAACGGATTACAGAAAAAGAAAGTGAGCAGTTCGCCTGTTATTCTGCTGTTACTCTTTTGGAGATGAAAGCCCCGAGTCTGCTTTAAGAACGCAATCTATAATTCATTGCAGATGAACCATAAAATGCAAAAGCGTTAATTTTTACAACTTTCATTATTTATGACACTTCCCTTGCCTTCTATTAAAAATTATTCTTTGTTAGATATATAGAATGCTCACAGCTGCTAGATTATTTACAAGGGGGTTGATAAACAGTCATAACAATTTAGCCAATAGAAAATAAGAGTACTCATGAAAAAGTAACTTGTTTCCGAGATGTTTTTGCATGAAATTAAGATTACAACAGGAGAATAAAATTGATTCACCAAAGCCTAATTGCCAACTAAAATGAATCTAAATATAGGACTTTGGAATTTTATTTTAGTCATGGTCCATCATAAAATACCCCAGATATTAAGCTGCAAATGAGAAAAAATCTTGTTAGAAGAGTTTCTTTGGCTTGAGGAGGGAGAAATAAAATTCAATACAACTCAAAACCACGAAATCGGTGAAGTCTCTCTGCTGGTTCTTTCCCCTTGGTCAGCGGGGAAAGACGTGGCTACTCTAGCCACATAGCTTCTCTGGTGCTGGGGGATGAGGACGGCAGCACCCTGGTTCTGCTTGCCTGGCTTCCAGGGTAGAGGTGAGTGGGGACCTTGGGAAGGAGGCTGTTACTTGGCCAGTGCTGCAAAGGGCCTCTGCACAGCACAGGCTCATCTCTGATGGAGACATCTGACAACACTGGCTAGCGCTGAGAATTTTGGAGCTAAGAAGAACTGGAAAACGAAGAATGTGTATTTGGTTGGATGTACATAACATGCTCACAAGAAACCCAAATCGTCAGGAAAGTAGGGGTGAGGGCCTTTGCTACTCTTCAACTGGCAGTAATGGTGGAAAAGTAGAGAGCCCCCTACAGGATGTAGATAGAACTTCCTTATGAAAAGAAAATGCAGGGATAATTCTGTAGATATATGTATAAATTAAAGTACCTAGATAAAGACCTTGCAGCCAAATGAATGAAACCATTCTGTTTGCTCGGATACTGCTTGTGTTTCCAGTATCATTGTGGAGTCCACACATTGCTGTGGACAGAATAGTGTCTTTCCAAAATTCATGGTAAGCTGGAATCTCAGAGGAGACACTGGAAATGAGGTCATGGGAGGAATAATTAGCTTCAAGACAAACCCAATGGCTGTGGTGTCCTTTTAAAAAGAGAAGAAATGGAGGCAGGAATGAGAGGAGGGTGGGTGGTCGGAGGCACGGCAGTGATGCAGCCGCCACCAGAGGCTGGAAGAAGAAAGCAAAGGGTTTTCCTTCCGTACAGCTCTTAGCAGGACCTAATCCCGCTGATACTGTGACTGTGACTTCAGGCTTTGCCTCAAGAACTGCGAAAGACCAAATGGTTGTTGTAATCATTTATATAGTGGTTCTCAGAAATTAAAGTTGCTCCAAATCTTCTTAAAATGAGCTGGTTCTGGTCTGGAATCTGGGTTGGCGAGCATGAAAGGAATATAGCATGTGGTGTAACACACACACGAGAGATGAGAGAGAGAGAGAGAGAGAGAGAGAGAGAGAGAGAGAGAGAGAGAG
>LOJH01001836.1:13075-30826 GCA_001685095.1 Ellobius talpinus
TCTTTCTTTCTTTCTTTCTTTCTTTCTTTCTTTCTCTTTCTTTCTTTCTTTTTAAGTTTAATTGTCCATTATATTTCTTTTTTAAAAAACTTTTTTCTTTTATTGAAACTAGATTCTTTTTTCATACAGTGTATCCTGATTATAGTTTCCCTTCCCTCTCCTCCTCCAAGCACCTCCCACCCAGATCCGCTCCCTTTCTGTCTCTCATTAGAAAAGAACAGACTCTAAGAGATAGCAACCAAACATGACAAAATAAAATTGAACAAGATGGAGCAAAAACTATCATAGTTGAGTTTGGACATGGCAGCCCAACAGTAGGAAATGAGTCCCAGGAACATGAGAGTCAGAGACCTACCCCATTCTCACAGTCAGAACTCCCATAAACACTAGGCTAATAGCATATATATATATATATATATATATCACACAGAACCTGGTGCAGACCCGTCCTGTGCAGGCCCTGTGCTTGCTATTTTAGTTTCTGTGAGCTCATAAACATCTTGATTAGTTGATTCAGAGGGCCTTGTTATCCTGGTGTCCTCCATCCACTCTGGCTCTTTTTACTCTTTCTGCCTTTTCTGTGGGATTCCCTGAGGTCTGAGGAGAGGTATTTGATGGAGACTTCCAATTTAGACTTTTTCCCCCCCACATAATGTCTGGGTGTGGGTGTTGACCATTTCTTTAAGTGTTTCTCAGCCATTTGTGATTCCTCTATAGAGAATTCTCTGTTTAGATCTGTACCACATTTTAAAAATTGGATTATTTGTTATTTTGATAGTTTGTTATTTTGATAGTTTCTTGAGTTCTTTACATATTTTAGATATTAGTCCTCCATTGCAAGTGGAGTTTGTAAAAATCTTTCCCCATTCTCCTGGCTGTTCGTTTGTCCTGTTGATGGTGTCCGTTGCTTTATGGAAGCTTTTTAGCTTCATGAAATCCATTTATTAATTGTTCATCTCAGTGACTGTACTAAGTGTTCTGTTCAGAAAGTTGCTTTCTGTGCCAATGCATTCAAGGTTATTCCCTGCTTTCTTTTCTATCAGGTTCAGTAAGTCTGGTCTTATGTCAAGGTCATTGCTCCACTTGGACTTGAGTTTTGTGTAGGATAATAAATATGGATCTATTTGCATTCTTCCACATGCAGATATCCAGTTTGACCAGCACCATTTGTTGAAGATGCTTTCTTTTTCCGGTGTGTATTTTTGGCTTCTTCATAAAAAAGTCAGGTGTTCATACATGTGTCTTTTATGTTTGGGTCTTCAACTGATTCCCTTGATCAGCATGGCTGTGTTTCTGGCAATAATATGCGTTTTTTTTTTTATCACTATAGCTCTGCAGTACAATTTGAAATTGGGAATGCTGGGACATCCAGTAGTTCTTTTATTGTTTGTGATTGTTTTAGCTATTCTGGACTTTTTCTATATTTCAAAATAGGGCTAAAACTGTATCTATACAATAGTAAAATTAGTTTTTAGTCATATTGGATTGGAGATGGAGAAAGAATAACATCAAACTGTCAGACTTCTGCCATAGAAACAACAATGTAATATTAACTGATAGTATGAGCCACTCACTGTGTCCCAGGGGCTCGGGTAGGTGCTTTGATGGCATTTCCTGTAGCTCTTTTGCAAAATTACTTGATGTAAAGAAATGGTGTTTGACTCTCATGCCTAAAATAGTACCTAGCAGAAGTTGAGCTTCTAATAAATGTTACATGTTAAATAACTGCTGTGCACATTCGAAAATGGAGTTAATACCCCTGTCTGACTTTCTTAGATGTCTTAGCTCTTATCGGTATACCATATTTCTTCCATTCAATCAAAGTCCCACCCCATTGCTATTAAACCTTTGTCCATTGCCCTAGTATCTTGGATTGATATCCAAGGCAAGCAGCCATCATCTGAAAAAACTGAGATCCACCAGAGTCAGTTTTTAATTTGAGCATATTTGCTGCTTTTTCAAGAACTAGACGTCTTAGATGATTGCCAAGGGGGGGGGNGAGAGAGAGAGAGAGAGAGAGAGAGAGAGAGAGGAGCTAAACTCCACTTTGCTAACTCAGGTAGTTTCTTATTATCAGTGGGACTTACTCTATCACAAACTGCACGCTTCAAGCTGTCATTTGAATCTTGCCCTGAGGACTTTAAGAAGAGCTGAAACAGTCCATAAAACTGGAATTCGAACATGACTCCAAATGCTTCTAAAAACACTAATCTTTCAGCTTAACTTAAAATTTAAGAAATTATCTAGAAAACCAATGTGCGACTTACCATAATGTTTCTATGTGCTGTTATTGAAAGATGATTATTGCTTTCAACAGTCATTAAGTATGAGTTGTAATATTTGGAAATATATTATCTTGTCTGTATTAACTAACTTGGACATAATACAATTAATGCTAGCCAAACACATCCTATGTCTATGATTGAATGACTCTATTCTATTTTGGAAAAAAAGGCAATGGTATGTAATCTTGTTGGACATTATGCTTACTTGTACTTTCTCTTACAACTGTGCTTTTTATTTTTTTGCAGAGTGTACCACTCAAGGTCCAGAATGCCTGTGGTGAAGGAAAGCAAAGTCTGTTACCACACACAGTGTTTAGTATGGCCTTTGAAGTTTCTCATTAAAGCCTGTGTGGCTATTCAGTGAACCACTAGTATTGCCCATGCGTTTATTATAAGAACGAGTATTTTATGGAGTACCTGCTCAGTGGTAGATGGGGTGAGAGTGGTCAAATAATAAAGTGGAATGCACACACATACTTGTTTAGTGTGGAGATGAGCTAGCTCACTGAATGTGTTACTCTGTACAAACTCTTAAAGAAGTCTTTCTCCAGCATTGCTGTTGACAATAATAATGGCTGATTTTAAAAGAGCAGAAATATTGTAATCTATTAAAACTTTGCAAGGAGAAAGATACTAGTTATGTGTTATTGTTATTATTAAGAAAATCAAAGGCAAAATTGCATGACAAAATTATTTTGGAAGAAGTGGTAGACGCAGTATCACACTCCAACATAAAGTCTACCAACCTGCCTTTTCGTTCCCTTCAGGGATATGCAACTTGAGCACAGACAGACAAGGTGTCACAGAAAGAATGACATTTAATATGCACCTTACACAATGAGTGTGATTTTAATAAGTAAAAACACTGGAGCTTTGCGTTTTTTGCAGCTTCTTTAGAATCTTAATCATATAAGCAGTCATGGCAAGTAATTTCCCTACTCACTCATTTCCACAGACTCATTGGCAGGACGAAACAATCAATTAGTGATTCTGTCAGGCGGACATGACAGATGAGAGATTTCTGTATCTTTGCCTTTGCTTATCAGCCTTACAACCCCCCTTTTTTAAATTCTGGGTCCTTGGAACAGGCTTCTAGAATGTGGTGCTGTAAGAAGCAAGGCCCACTTGATCAGGCTTGGTTTAAGAGAGAGCTGTTTTCCTTCTTCCAGCCAGTAACGTGGTGAGCAATATTGAAAATCAGGATACAGCTCCAGAAAAACTCAGCAGAATCTCATTGTAAATCCCCATGTCTGTGCGCCTGTGCACAGCTGTTTAAAGTTCAATGGGATAACAACAGCCTCAAGAGCCCTTTCAATTGCCTCTTCATTCTGTGTGTATCCCAACTCGCCTTTTCCAAGTGATTTCATCTGGAAAATCCTATCAGACATAAAGGACATGCTAGCCAAAATGTCACGAAGGTACTACAGAATAAAACTAACCATATGAGGGGCTTGACACACATTTGACTGGACCTTTTTCAGGCCTTCAAAAATAGTTCTGTCATAATGTCTGGTCTTTGAAGAAAGTCCTGAGAAATGGCAAAGCTGAGCACGTGTACCAGGAAGTGATTGCTCTAGGGAATACTTGAGTTCTTTGATGTGAATCTTCAAATGTAAAGAGCTTTTGACATCATCCATGAGCACACCCCATTGGTGGGAACTGAATCTTGCTTCTTACCTAAAGAGACTCTGAAATCAAATGGGTTTCAAAAGGTGCTGACATTTCCTGGTGAATAATCACTCAACCTTCAAAAGGCTGAACTGGGATGTTATCTTCACAGGGAAGCCAAGTAATATCAAATGAGGATGCTTTCTCTTGAACTTACTACACTGGGGTCTATGAATCACTTCACTGATTAAAACAAAGAATGTGCCAAGTCGCAATCATTTTCTTTTTCCTCCATACGTTTTTCTTCTGAGCAAATAGTGTGATGTTCTATATTGCATGTTTGATTCTAATGGTTTGGCTCCAAAAAGGAGTATTTTTGTAGAAATATTCAAAGCTTCATCTTTTCTTTAACATTATCCCTCAAATCCCCTAACACTGAATCCATTTTCTTTTCTATAATTATCTCAAAAAACAACTTGATATATATATATATATATAAAATCACATAGTTGATTCACCAAAAGTCAGTGGCCTTTACTTTATTCAGACTCTTGAAATCATTTTCACAGTGAATTCTAGAATATTTATCATCCCTAACATCAATCTTGTCCATTAGATGTTACTTCTCAGTTTTTTCCTTCACTTTCACCCCAAACCTAGGAATGGCTAATCTGTCTTCTGTCCCTTATGACATCTTTGCTCAGAACATATTGTCTATTTAGAACTTTGTGTTTCTTCACTTAGGGTCATGTTTTAAGAATTCATCCATTGTCCTGGTTCCTGGTGGTTTTTTTGTCAACTTGACACAAACTAGAGTTATCTGGGAAGAGGCACCTCAGTTGAGAAAATGCTCCATCAGATTGACCTGTAGGGATATCTATAGGGCATTTTCTTGATTAATGATTGATTTGAAGGGTCTGCCCCACTGTGGGTTGTGTCACCCCTGGAAAGGTGGTCCTGGATAAGAATGCAGGCTGAGCAAGTCATGGGGTACAAGTCAGTACATAGCATTCTCCCATGGTCTCTACATCAGCTCTTGTCTCTGTGTTTCTGCCTTGAGTTGCTGGCCTGACTTGTGTCAGAAAGCGGTGTGACCTGAGCGCTGCAAGGTGAAATAAACCCTTTCCTCCCCTAGTTGCTTTTGGTCACGGTGCTTTATCGTAATGACAGAAACCACCACACATGGCAGGTCTTTGTTTTTTATTGCTTAGAGATAGTCCATTGTATGAATAATAGCATGCCGATTATGAACTCATCAATGGCTGTGGTTCTATGTTATGAACAATGCTGTTATCTATTTGTACAAGTCTGAGTATTTATTTCAATGCCTGCTCTAATTTGCTTAGGTACTTGAGTAGGTTTGTTGGATTGCACTGGTTACTCTTTCAAGCAGTTGCCAAGCTGGTTTCCAAAGTAGCTACGTCATTTAACATTCCTACCCAGAGTCTCTCCTCCCACCTTGGAAGAGACATTTATGATCATCATTTTTATTTCCCCTTCACCTCCTCTCTCGTCTAACTCTGTCAGATCTTTGTGGATGATCTTGCAGAGAACCTAAATAGTTTTCCGAACTAATTTCATCAACATCATGAAAGTCTGGACCTTCACCGGGATTCACCACTTTTTCCCAACCGGCTTACTCTCCAGTGATGGATGTTGCAATTGCTTAGCAAATTTCCCAAAATAATACCATTAAATACTAGCTGAGATTTGAAGGTGAGTAAACAGGCTGTGGCAAATTAAATAATTAGCTAATTATTGTGAAGAATGGAATCACCTTTACAGAAAGAGCAGTAGGGTTAAGGCCATTTTTATACATAGCATTGTTAGTTTCTGAGCCTTCACTTAATTAAGTAACTCACTTATTCTTCCCAGGAATTCTGAAGGGATAGTATACAAGCTAGGATGCTTGTACTATAAACACAAGACAGAAAACATGGAAAATGTGGTAAACCACAGTGGCTGACCTTCCTATGTGGTAGGAGCCTTGGGAAGGCGGATACCCAGAAGTTCCATATGGTCCAGGCTTTTGACTCTATTGGCTTTTTCCTCATGGTAACAAGATGGCTGCCGCAACTATACTTTAATGCTCTCACTCTGTTCTCTCTCAAAGAAAGATGAAAGAGGAACACCCCTCACCCTCTTGGCTCGTGTTTCTTTTATTTTATTAGAGAAGAAAAATTTCTCCCTGATATACCCCTTATTAAATTCCTCTTAGGCTATGGTGCCCATGGAAGAGTTATACTCCTACTCCCCTTCCTAATGGTGAGAGAAGACCAGTGTCTGGCCAGTTCCAGCCATCTACTGCGTGGAGCACACAGATGACTTGAAGGTGACATGGATGAAGAACGGTTGCTAAGTCACCATTCTGCCCTGTCTGCTGTGGTTAGCAATGGAGATTGCTGGTTTAGACACGGGCGTGCCAAAGTTCAGGGATGACACACGACACCACACAGCTGACTGAGTGGACGGATGTGCGGAAGCCAGAATTCTATAGTCCATGTTACTACACTCAAAGGTGATGTGTCGATCTGGAAAACATAACCCCACAGGTGAAGAATTATCTCACTTACATTGTTGCAAGAAAAAGAGAAATCCATGGTTAAAATTTGTTTTCTAGTCAGGTGATTTATTTGCCCATGAATAGGTTGTGGAGGCATTTGGATGCTTATTTTCACACACACACACACACACACACACACACACACAATAAAAGGAATATCTGAGAGTCCAGCAGTGTTGCTTGTATGCACACATGTTTAGAGCTGACTGCTTGGGGTTGAATAACCTACTCAGGAGCTTGTTCCTAGAGAAAGCTGGTCCTTCCTTCTACAGCAGCCTTTGACTCCAAGCTTCCATTCTTATTCATGTTGCATCCTTACTGCATCCCAATTCCGTTTGAGCCTTACGTTTGAGCCTTACGTCTGACGTTCCAAGGTGAGCAGAGGTGGCCAGGACTAGATCTGGGGTTAGAGAGGAAAGATCTTAATATAAATATCTAACTTGGATAAACTTTGCTTCCAATCATATTAAAGGGGGCTTATTATTGCTAGAGGAGTAGAGTTGACTCCAGAAATATTTCTGTGTGTCCTAGGTGTTTTCAACTGAAAACGTGTAGGTTATCCTTCTTTTTGAGGGAAAGGCACTGAGCGTAACCTCGGCAGTAGAGATCCCGAGAGAAATGTGCTTTTGCTTGGAAGTGACTATAGTCTTATGGAGAGCCCTGCTTAGAGAAACACGTAAGTCAGCTACCTTCCGCTCACTCCTCTGTGCCTGTCTCCACAGTCTAGAGCACCCTAATTGTGCCTGCAGAAGTGGGCTGCTTAAGTGGCCAAGAGTCTACAGTTCAGAGCAGAGAGACAGGCATCCGAGGGGCAAAGGCATTTACTGACCTTCCCTGCACTGTTTACAAAGGAGGTGGCCTTTCTGATCTCTGCTCCATGAGAACTGTATGTTTTTCAGAAGAAGCCATTTACCTCAAGGCCCTCTCGGCTTTGTACCTTGCTTCATGTAATCTTTAGCCCTAGATCCTTCCTGCTCCAAGGATATCTAAAGTGAAATATTTGTTATGTGGATTTGTTGCTATTTTTGGCAACATGATCTTTTTTCCCTTGGGAATCCTGTGTTGTTGAGATACAGGGCTTTTGAGTTAGCTAGGCCCACATCTAGATCCCCTGTGTTGTTAGGGTGTGGGGCTTTAAAGTTAGGCCCTGTGTGCTGTGTTAGAGTTATAACATATTCATTCATTTATTTTCTTTAGTAAATCTCAGTTTCCTTCCCACTAAAGGTGTTAGTGTGAGATACTCTATCCAAATGGGAACAGTTATACCATGTTCCTTCCTCACCTCCTCCTTCTATCCAAGAGCTCAGTAATGAAAACTGTTTCTCCATAACAACATTGTTGGAAAGCCAGTCATAACAACCATTCCAAACTCTGAAGAAGGTTCCTAGTCCCTCCAATCCCTCTACCTGACTTCAGTACCTCTACAGGTGGAATTGTGAAACTCCTGAAGTCAATGAGGGGAGAGAGTTGGAAGAGCACTGGGGATTTTTTAGAATTCTAGGAAAATCACAACAGGGAGACCAGCATTTGACACTGAAGAATTTTAAGAGAAATAAAGAAAAAGAGTGTATTATTTGAAAATGTTGGAAGAGCGAGATGAATTTGAAGGTCCCTTCAAACACTAGCTGCACAGAATGCCTTTTGTTTCTTGTATGATTTCTGTTGCAGCTCAGAGTGATTAGGGACTGATAGCTGTGTCTAGGGGAGTTGTGCATTCCATGGGAACTGAGTGAATAGCAACAAGTTTTTGATTCTTTAGAGCTCGGAATTCCAGATTTGTTGCTACGGAAACAATTTGTATCTAAAAAGATTCTGGTGTTCCAGGGACCTGGGTGGGGAAAAAATTCATAGATGAGCAACTGTTAAGTGTGAGCTGTTTATCAGTTTAATTTACCATGAAGACAGAAGAGGGGGGAAACCAATATGATAAAGTTCTTCTCTTCAGCTCCGTAATAGATATCATAAAATATTTACCTTGAAAAATTGTTGGCTGGGTCCACAATTCACATAAAAATATGCTACCTTTCTGGAGGTATCATGCAAGCAGTTAATGTGGTCCCTCATTTGGAAATGGCTCATTTTATGAACTTCCTGATTCATTTCTCAGTGTCTTTATGGAGTGGAATAGAGAAGAGTCCATGGGCTTGATTCGAAGGGGCAGATAGTGGAAAAGTCAAGAGCATGGGCTTTGGACTTTTTCACAGTTGAGCCCCTGGAAACACAAGTTCTGTCTGGAAGTCCATGTGACCGGTGCATGTGAGGAAGTAGGGGAAGTAGGAGTGGGTGTGGGGAGAGGTTGAAGTTGAATGTCACTCAACAGGGAACGCAGTAGTCCCCACAATAAGCTCCTTATACTCTTCCAAATGGATGCAGAGAATTGGGACACATAAACTTCCTACATGGGACATAACCTGGAGCAAAGAAAAAATTATGGGAGAGGATAGATGTGAATCCGCAGTACTAATACCTTGGCAAGTTTCTACAATGTACGGTTTGGGAACCGTGTTGTTTAAAGAGGGAATCTGCGGGGCCCATGGTTTAGCAGATGTAGGAATTTGTCCTGTATTTAAATCTGAGATTGTTTTCCTGAATTTTGATAAGTCTGTGAGTTTAACTATTTCACTGGCCTGTGGGTGAAGCTCAGTAGATATTACACAGTAGTTTATGAAAATTATTACTTAAGACCTTTCTTCTGAGTGCATATGATGTATCTCAGCTTCTAATGCCCGGATGTGGTGCAGCTTCTTCCAGTTCCTCTGTTCTGTATTCAACGCCTATCTATACCAGCCTCAGCCTGTGGGGAGTGTGAAGCCGATCCACACGGAGAAATTACCACAGAGCAGGAAGACAAGAGAAAAAACATTTTATATGAGACCCTGAAGCCAGCTTTCTACTTGGACTTCGAAGTAAAATGAAGTCAATTGTTTCTCCTTTTCATTAAAGTTTTTTTAAATTTAATTTTTAACATTCATTTGTGTGTGTGTGTGCGCGCGCGTGTGCACGCATGCACGCACGTGAAGGTTTCCTTGCATGTGATAATCAGAGAATAACTTGGGGAACTCAGCTTTTTCCTTCTACCACATGAATTCTGGGAACTTTATAAAGATACCAAGCTTGGTGGCAAATGCCCTTACCCACTTAGCCATCCTGCCAAACCCTAAGCAAGTTTTAATTGGATTTCTATCACTTATAATGAAGATCTGTGGCCATTATTCATTTATTTTTTAAGTTTTGTCTTCTTTCCTAAATGGAAAGAATCTTTTTTGTTGTTGTTTGCCTAATTATTGAGAAGTTCTTTGTGACACTCTGTTCAGTGAGCCACCCATAAAGGAAACCAGGGAAGCAGTAGAGTTGCAAAACTCAACGTGTCCACATTGCCACATTGCTTGACAGTGTAAGGGTGTGACAGCAAAAAGATTGGCAGCTGGCACCTACAGTCACTCCCTGTCCCTCTGATGGCTTTAGCTACAGGGGTTAAGAGTCTGTGTTGGATCATGCATGACATTGGACCCTATTAAAAAGTGACTATGCAAATTTGCTGGGGGAAAAATTGGAACCAAGGATGATAGTGACCTTCTTTGGGATATTCAGTATTCTCCAAAGCTTAAAGAAGTCTTCCAGAACATTGTTGCAAGTTAATAATCATTTAATGATGAATGCATGTTAATTACTCAGTAAAACATAAGTGAGACTACTACTTGACAAATATCTTGCAAGATGCTAGTTTATACATATTTATGAAAGTGTTAAGACTAAGTTATTACAGAAGCCTGTGTATAATGTATTCAGAAATTAATTAGTTAAGGCAGGAAGTTTCTTTGTTCCATCTTGTTCCATAAGACTAAGTTTTACTCTTCATGACATAATAAGCCCTTGATTTTGGTTCCCTAGGGACAGAAATAACATGTCCTTAGCTTACTCAGAGGAGAATCGGGATAGTGAATAAACCCCTTCTCCTCTGAGCTTTGAATACTCATATGCAGACGTCCTGTTTTGTATTTAGCATATGTTTTCTTGTATTTCAACTTTGGTTTTTTATTTGAAAGTCATATATGAGTAAATAAAAAATTAGGTACAAAGTTTAAAAAGAGTTCTTCCTACAAAGTTTTCACTTTTATTTTTGGTTTGTGTGTATTTTCTGTATTTTTTTATTAATATTGGGTTGGATTTTTAGTGTGTGTGTGTAATAAATGTGTGTATGTGCATGAGTGTGGGGGTGTATTCACCCATGCATACACACAAAAAGGTCAGAGGTCAATGTCAGAAATCTTCCTCTATTATCCTTCAGCTTATTAGTTGAGACAGGGTTTCTCACTGAACTTGGAGCTAGCCATTTTTTCCAGGATGGCTGGCCAACGAGTTTTCTGAATTGGCCTGTCTTTGACCCCCTAGTACTTAGGTTATGGGTACCTGCAGTGTACCTCATTTCTTAAACGGGTAACAGGTACCTGAACTCAGATCTTCATGGATGTGAAGGAAAGTCTACCCACTAAGCCATCACTCCTCCTCTATATGATGTTATTTTAATGTTAGTTCATTGCAAGGCTTTACAAATTAATCTTGCCAATTTGATTTTCATTTGGTTTGTATAGGAAAAGTCTCTCAGAGGCTGATGGGCTTAGTCCCCAGATGGTGCTGTTTTGGAATTTTGAGAGGCAAGGCCCTGTTGGAGGAAACAGATCACTAGGGATACGATTTTGAAGGGTATACCTGGTCTCTTGTCCCTTCATCTCTCTGTTTCCTTCCCAACATGTGCTAAACATGTTCTCTTCCACCACGCTCCTGCATCTATGATATCCTAGCGCACAAACAGCGCATAGCAATATGGCGGGGGGGCACCTTCAGTTGGAAACTCCCGAAATCCCGGGCCCAAATAAATATTTCCTGTTTTTCCATTGCTGTCTCAGGTATCTTGGTAAGAGTGATGAGAAGGTTGTCAGTGTCTGTAACTTTCACATCGCTGTATAGAGCCCAATTCTCTGCCTTTATCTCTGTGTCTCCTGCATGATTCCTTTGGATTCTCACACCTGGAAATAATTGAAAAGGAAAAAAAAAGTAACCAGGAATAAACACATGGGAATCAAGAACTGATAAAGGATACAAGTAGCAAATATTCTTAAATAATCTGAGCACATTTAGACTGGAACTTGGTCTTGCTGTAAAGTTAATTCAAAGGAAAATACATGCACAAAGGAAAGAAATAATAAAATAAAATTGTCAATTTTTCTCATTCGTTAATATATGCTATCCCCAAATACTTGAGATTTACTTCATCATTTTACAGCTTTAAAATTGAAGCCATGGATAAATTCAAAACTGGAGTTAGACTTTAGAAAGACACCAGAAAATTTTGTCAGGGACAATAAAAGGGACTGAGAGTGGTTTAAGTGACAAGGAAGTTGGGGACATAACCGTTTTCAAACAAGTAGACTTCAATTCTTTTTTTAACTTTTATTTCCTATTTTATCTTCACTTTAAAGCTAACAATTTCATTTTTCTCTAAACACATTAAAAGAACAAATTCTCCCTGTAGGTCTGTGAGAATTAAATAATCATTACTAGTCATTTTTCAATGGTAACAGATGGAAGCATAAATTGTTAGCACTTAAATTAACGAACCCCTTGAGCCTTGAGGACTGCAGAGTCTTCAACCTAAGAATGGTCTTAGAATTAAGGATAATATGGACTATCAATATGTTTTCATTTACCTCCTCGTGAACTCTGGCAAATGACTGTTTTACGTGTGCCCAGGGAAGTTGACCACGAAGGGGATAATAGGAATTCTGTAAAGGTGGTTGGATCCTGATAACAAATCATATGCACACTGATAGCTCAGCTTCTAAAAAACAGCTTTGTTAACATGCTAGATTTTTTTCCCCTGACTTCCTTCTTAGCTTTTAATACACGGTAGAGAGTCAAAGAGACCATGTAGCCACCGAAGGAGTAACATGCTGCAGTGGTAAGCCATAGCCTCATGGCAATACACAGATTAATAGAAATGGGTTAATTTAATAGTGAGAGCTAGCCAGTAAGAAGCCTAAGACATTAGCTGAAGCAGTTTTGTTTTCATCAACCACTAAAAGCAACATATATACAGAAGGACATCCCTCATCAGGACAATGATTCCTTTTAGCGGAATTAACCGGAAAGCCTTGAGGAAATCCTTATTGATTTGGCCAAAGGAGAAGAGTGATGGACTCTGCAGCTAGGAGGCTCTATAGCTTGATTCTTCTCCTTGCTGTGTCATGATTCAACTGTTTAAACACAACCTAGTCATATAAATATCTTGACTCTATAAGGTAAGCATATAGTATGGTCCTTCGGTCTTCTGGGAACTCAACACAAACATTTGTTAATGAGAATAAGGATTTCAAAATATGTAGCAATACAACCACATAAACACTGAGTGCTAGATTTAGATTTGAGGATAAACTGAAACATTTTAGCGTTGATAGAGTTGTGAGGTGAACATGAAGAGAGTTGTGAATAGTATAACCAAGGCATAAGGGGCTTGCCTAGGCATCTCTTAAAATTCTTGAAGGTGCCTTAACATTTCCTAGAGCCCACAGGTCTTTGTATTGACACTCCAGTACAAACATGAGACCATTCACTAAAATGGGCCTTTAGTCTATTCTTAATTTTTAACCCTTTGTGCATACGTGCATACTACACACACACACACACATACACACATATGCTCTGTTTACTTTTGCAATAGGTGTAGCTGATTCATCTTGGTATCCTTAAAGCTCCATTTCTTAAGCTGAGATCAGTGGTAATGTTAGTGGATATGATAACAAATGAGAGCTAGGTAGGCACTATGTTAAATACATGTGTGAAAGAAGAAGAACATGTAGAGTTGAGTGTTTCTTCCAGAGAACATCTGTGCTCACTTGATAACTTCTTCAGGATTTGTAGCAGTATTTCACTTGTATTTTAATAAATAAAGCTTTTCTGAAGACCAGAGAGTAAAACAGCCCCACTGGTCAGCCTTACACCAGGCAGTGTTAATACACACCTTTAATCTTAGTGGCCACACTGGTTGCCATAGAAACCAGGCAGTACATGCCTTTAATCCCTGTGGTGAACACCTTTAATCCCAGCCCTAGAGAGGATTATAAAATGGGAGGAGACAGCTCTCACACACAGTCTCATTCTGAGATTCCTGGAAGCAGGATCACCATTTTTAGACTGAAGACGAAGTAAGAGCCGGTGGCTGGCTGTTTTGCTTTTTGGATCTTCTAGTTGAGCCCCAATTTATCCCTGAGTTTTTATCAATCATGCTTCAAGGTTTAGGTTCCTTAGGACCTAAAATGCCTCAAATGGAACATTTTTCACCAATCAGGAAATGTTAAATAGAAGACAACCAGTCATAGTTTTTTTATTAGTTTGTTGAGCTTTTTTTACGCATTTCAATCCTATTCAATCCCTTCTGTTCACTTTCTTAGATCTACACTCTTCTCTATTCAGCAAACTTTATGTTCACGTCTTTCTTTGATAAATGTATCAAGTTTTTAAATCACAGGAATTAGTATTTACTTCAGTGGTGCTTTAGAACATTGTCTATTTAGCATAATGTCTGTGATGGTGTGTCTTCACTGTCCACCTGACCCGGTTTAGAATCACCTAGAAGACAAAGCTCTGCATCTGTCTGTAGGCAGAAGTTTCTGTCCCAGCTGCCAATTCCAAAATAACCAACAGAGGTGTGATATTAATTATAAATGCTTGGCCAATAGCTCAGATGTATTACTAACTAGCTCTTACATTTTAAGTTAACCCATATTCCTTATTTACTCTCTGCCACATGGCGGTACCTTTATTTGCATGGCACATTCATCTCCTGCTCCCTCTGCTTCTGCCTTGCAGCCCCACACTCTGCCCTTCTCTTCCCAGCATCCTTAGTTTAATCACCCCGTCTATACTTCCTGCCTAACCTTATTCTGTCCACTCAGCTTGTTTATTAAGTCAATCACAGTGACATGTATTCACACAGTGTAAAGGACTATTTTACAGCATCTGTCTATGAGGGACTTCATATTGATGTTTCCCTAATGTAGGAGTTCCACCCTGAATGTGGGCTTCCCATGGGTGAGGGTCCCATACTGCATTAAAGAAGGATAAAATGAGATGAGTTCCACCATTCATCTCTCTCTGTTTCCTGGTTGTGAGTGCAATGTGATCAGCCATCTCACTCCCTTGTTGCCTCAGCTACGGCCTCTTATCATGTGCTGAGCTAGGCCTTAAACCATGAGCCAGAACCAACCCTTCCATTCATAAGTTGCTCTCAGTATGTATTCTGATATAACCCATGAGATACATAGCTTATACAGGGTCACTTGTTAAACATTTAAGACAATTTAAGCAGCAGTGCTTGGTCAACAGATTAGTTCTGACACAAAGGATAGGGGAAGGTGACTTTAGGCAAGACAGTCCTGGAAACACCAGCCTAAACTCCTGTTCAGGCCAAGACGAAGGAACCAAGACTCGGGACCAGAGGCATGGCTCGGTGGTGGAGTGTTTTTGGCTGGCCTGTGCAAGGCCCTAGGTTCAACTCCCAGTATTAGGACAAACAAAACCAAAACCACACCAATAAATCCTCCCTGAGTGAAGGGATCATCAATGGCTTTTGGAAAGTGCCTTTTAATCAAGGGGCTTTTGAGTGAGGTGGTTTCCATTTATTTTTTTTTCTGCTGAGGAGAGAAAATGATAGTGGGCTGTGGGTTCCAGCCTCTTCGCAGGAGCAAAGCAGATTATGCCAACTTAGAGGGGGATAAAGAGGGCAGTGAGCAAGGCACTATTAACTCCAGACTGAAGTGCCTATAGATAAATCAACCTCTCAAGGGTCCTCCTTCCTCTGCAGCAATGTTCCCCAACAGCCAGTAGTTTAGAGTTCACTTTGGGGTGCCTGTTTTGTCACTGAACACAGAGATTGTCATCATTTTAGTCGAGAGTGACTGGAGCAAGTGTGGGTTTTACAGACACCAATGGAGCAAGTTTAAAGGCAATGAACGATTGTTCTGATGAGTGTACAAGGAGTGATATTAAAATGTGCAAATAGGCTTAACACTGAGCAGAAAGATGCTTGCCTCATTTTCTCCCTGTTGTGAGAGTGGATGTTTAAGACAGAAGGAAAAGCAGCTGTGCCTCTCTCTCTATTTATTCTTCAGCCTTGGAGCTCGTGGTTGCAATAATACTTCCATCTACCTTTAAAACAGATTTGTAAAGATCCATGTCTCTGATCCATATTATGTAATAGTCTTTCAGCATGCTCGCCGTAGGATAAAGTTAATAAAACCAGGGAAGGTCATTGGAGTAGTTAGGGTTTCTATTGCCGAGATAAAACAGCATGACCAAGGCTACTTGTGAAAGAAAACCTTTAATTAGGTTTCAGAGGGTTAGAGTCCATGATGGTGGAGCAAAAGTACAACTAAAAGTTTGCCTCTTGATTGGCAAGAGGGAGGCAGAGAGACAGACGACAGACAGACAGACAGACAGACACTCAGACACACACACACACAGACTGGAATGGTGGAGGCTTCTGAAACCTCAAAGCCCACTCCCAGGGATGCACCTTTTCCAACAAGCTCACACCTTCTAATTCTTCCCAAACAGTTCTATCAACTAGAGACCAAATATTCAAATATATGCACCCACTAGGGTCATTTTCATTCAAACCAGCACAAACACTGAGCTGTCATATACAGCACAAGGGGTGAGAAAGTTTATACATTGCCTCTGATGTACTTAGCTTGGGTAAGTCACTACACCCCTCTGTGCTCGGTCATTTAATTTTTAAAAGGAAGAAAATAATCACATTTTTAATGGACTATTTGGAGGATTAAATGGGAGAATACATATCAATTAAGCATGAATGTGAGACACACACATCCTGAAGCATAGTTACGCTTTAGACTCTGGGTGTTACGGCTGTTAAACAATGGAGTGACTGGCGCCAGTGACTGGAGTAGTTTTATATGTATTTCATATCAAGACGCTTTCAAGCTTTTTGTTCACCATGAAAGTTGTTAAGGAATAGTAGAATACTATTTCCACAGTTAGGATTGACTTTTTTTTTAGGCATCTCAGAAATTTTATTTCTGTATGTTTCCTTAGATGATCACAACTCTTTGTTTACAGATGTCACAGTTTTAAACTAGCAAATAGCCAAGCAGTTATGGAACTACCATGAAGATAGTGGGCACATCTTGCTTTTATAGAACTGACACTGGGTCAGAGGTCCAAGAGGAAGTGAGGGTATATGTATACTGACATCAGAAATACTTGGGAAGTAGTGGAATATGATAGGAAAGTGACTGGGAGAGAAGGGTAAATTTGATTGACTGTTGAGACCTTGCTGATCCTGGATTAGAGGGGAGGATGCAGACAGGGTATGCTTTTAAATTTTGTTTAGGTTAATAGACTCATTTTTGGACCATGGTTTCCTTTCTAACAAGTTGTCTAGACCAATGTTCTTCAAAGGACTCATGAAAAAAATATTTTATAGGATTTTTAAGACAGCTTTATAGGTAGCAATATTGTACAACAATATGAAGAAATAGATAACATTAATTTTAATATCATATTCAACACAGTGAGCTAAAATGTTTCAACACGTTAACTGTATGTAGTGGTTGGGCCATGAAATAATTTATGGCTTACCAGATGAGCACACTTTTAGCATAAACATTATTTTTATTATTTTTAATTATGAGTGTGCCTGTATATAGGTACTTGTGTAGGCAGAGGTCACTCATTTGTTTCCTGACTGCCTTGACTCGAAATAATCACACAGAAACTATATTATTTGCAATACTGTTTGGCCAATAGCTTAACTATATTTCTGGCTAACTCAAATCTTAAATTAAAACAATTCTACTAATCTGTGTGTCACCACGTGCTGTGGCTTACCGAGCCAAGTTCTGGCACCCGTCTGCTCTGGCAGCTACATGGCATCTCACTGACTCTGCCTTCTTTCTCTCAGCATTCAGTTTAATTTTCCCACCCAGCTCTATTCTGCTAAGCCCCTGGCCGAAACAGCTTTATTCATTAGCCAATAAAAGCAACACATATACATAAGGACTTCCCACACCATTTCCCCTTTTCTGTTTAAATAAAAAGAAAGGTTTTAAGTTTAACATAGTAAAATTACACATAACAAAACTGTTACCAAGCAAGAATTATAGCTATAATATTTATATCTATTTTATCTTTTATTATAACTAGGGAAAACTTTAACTATAAATATCTATTCTTCAGCTCCATCAAAGACTCCAGAAGGATATAATATTACCTAAG
>LOJH01001837.1:351-13081 GCA_001685095.1 Ellobius talpinus
GAATCTGATAGAAGAGAAAGTGGGAAGTAGCCTTCAATGCATGGGCACAGGAGACCATTTCCTAAATATAACACAGAAGCACAGATACTGAGAGCAACAATAAATAAATGGGACCTATAACAGAGAAGGTTCTGGAAAGCAAAGGATGCAGTTAATAAGACAAAAAGGCATCCTACTGAATGGGAAAAGATCTTCACCAACTCCATATCAGACAGAGGACTGATCTTCTTTTGTCCTTTTAAAACAAACTTTAGAATCAACTTCCTCAGGATCAACTTTGATCCCTATCATAAAAATGATAGTTGCTGGATGCTGAGCTATAGTTGTCATCAAATCTAATCTCATACTGTGTTGAGGAAGTTCCTGTGGAGCACATCTTGGTGACATTCATTTAAACATTGATTTTTAAATTTACTTTTTTTAAATATTAAGTAATCTTGTTGGTGATGTTTATGCTGCTTGGATACTATATATGTTCACATTTTTGCTTAGAATTGTTGAGAGTGCTGTGGTTAGTGTTTGGGCCCCAGAGGCAATTATTAGGACAATGTTCTAGCTCTACTACTTATAAATGTTACTATCTTTCCTAAATCTCGGTGTTTTTTGTAACCTGTGCATGTTGATATTATTCTGTCTCACAGAACCATGACATAATTAAATCATGTGATTCATTTAAGCAATCTGAGTAGTCCTAGAAGCAAATAAAGTAGAAATAAATAAAGTCCTAAAAGAATATAAAGTAAATATTGACTGCATTCACTTGACTGACCACACAACTTATTCATGGGCTGAAAATGTCCATATACTTGGATACTGAACCTGGAAGTTCATGAATAACCCAATATTATTTGAGATGAGATAAAAATTACAGTGGTAATGATTAATATATGGGATTAAAAAGCCCACAAATTTATGGGATACTATTTTTGAAAGACATGTAGAATCAATGTAAAGAAAGATATCTTCTAAGTTGTTTCTTTCTCTTTTATAATAGTAGAGATCATCCTAAGTACTTAGATAATTGTCCTATTAAAAATCCTCCTGCATTCCTCAAAAAATGCAGTGTTTTTTATTATTTATTTACTTATATTTGTATTTATACATGCTTGCATGTATGTATTTTTAGACACAACATGGCATGCATGTAAAGGCCAGAAGTCAGCTTACAGAAGTCAATATTTTCTCCTACTTTCTGGATCCCTACTGTTGAACTCAGTTCCTTGGTGTGGTAGCAAGTATCTCTGCTGGGTAAGACACTTCACCTATTTCTTTTAACTTATTGTCACATAAGCTACATTTTGGTTAGGCTTAGTAAATTCTATCATATTTTATTTAATGATTCTTAAAGTGTTCTATGATATTTATATATTTCTTTTCAGCTCTTTCTATTTAATTTGTCAATAAAGAAGAGATGTGCTGTTTCCTTGTGCCATAATTGTTTTCAATTCTATCCAGAAACCTGAAAAAGTTTAGATATCTATCCTGTGAATTTTAAACAAGATGTCAAGGTTTATGCGGCTGCTGTTAACTTTGAGACTTTAAATCTTGATTTCTAAAGCATTACCACATATAAAAAGCCATGTGAGCTGTTTGCTAAAACTACAGTTCATATGACACTGGCTTTCACAAAACTGAGCTGATTCTTGGTACTTGCATTCTTAACAAAATCCAGGCAAGATATTTGGATGAGATCTGGAATGTTAGTTACAGAAATTGAAAGACTAAAATTAATGCATATTAGGGAACCATCTAACACTCCCTCTTTTCACACAATGACTTTCAGAAACTCACTCTAGAGGCAGGTTCCTTTCTATTTTTGGAGTGATGGTTCTGGCTCTGGTCTTTACCCTGAACTGCAGCAGGAGGTGACTGAAAGAGCGTCTTCTTTGTTACTCTAACCTTGAGTTGTAGCAGGTGGGTAACCCTCTGGAACTCCACTTAGGTCCTCTGAGCCTCAGTCCCTTTTCTATAAATAACAGGGTAAATGACTGTTGGAGGCTGTTGAGAGGATTAAGAGAAATAAGAGCTGTCGAAAAGATGTTGCCATGGTGCCTGGTATATCTTCAAAAATCAATATATGTTAGTTCTTTCCCCATTTATCTGCCATGTTTCTGCCACTTATCTGTCTCCAGTCTCAGAGACTTCATGACCTCTGCTGCTACAATATTTACTTGAATTTAAGACACTTCTTTGCTTTGCTCTCTTGCTCACTGTGACCTTGGCTGTTAGGTTCTGAATCTTCACTTTGTTTTGTCCAAATGAGCTAATAGGTTTGACAGCATTATGCTGCTCTCATGAAGTTCTGAAGCCAAGATCGACATTTAGCAATATGATGCTATTTCTGCCAATTACAAAATCTTAAAGCAAAATGATTACCCTAAAAATGTTGGAGCAATAAAATATTATTTGTTTGGAATCAATTTCTTTGTGTACTATATTCCACATTGTCTTAAACTTGTCTGTGAAGTACCTTCTACTCTGAGAAATTATATAAATTAAAGTACAATTTTCTTTCTGAGAGACAATTTAACAAAAGTATTCCTTATGTTCC
The DNA here is from genome assembly GCA_001685095.1 of Ellobius talpinus. Lineage (NCBI taxonomy): Eukaryota > Metazoa > Chordata > Mammalia > Rodentia > Cricetidae > Ellobius > Ellobius talpinus. The sequence continues at coordinate 2,903 of LOJH01001837.1, forward strand.
AGCTAATCCAACAGTGACTGGGTATGAAGGGGAAGTCCCAGGAATCCAGGACTTGCTCAGTCCATCATGCTGGATATCCCAGATGGTCTTCAGTATATGTATCCTGAGATCCTGAAGAAGTAAGTTTTAATGTCAGTGAAAAATGGACTTGCTAGTGAAGTGAGCACAAACATGAAGAGAGAGAATGAGAGAGAGAGAGAGAGATCCTTCTTCCCATGTCCTTGTATAGGCTTCCAGAAGGAGATAGAGCCCATATTAGATCTGCATTAAAAATCTGAATTGTAAGTGTGTCTTCCTATCGCAAAGATCCAGATAAAATATATATTCCCACTTCAAATTAAGCAGAAATTCTTCACAGGTGTGCCCTTCATTTTTGTTTTTTTAATGAATTCCAGATGTAGTCAAGTTGGCAACCAAGAGTAGCCATCACAAAACACCATAATCAGTTTGGTTGGAGCCTTGACTGCTTGTCCCTCTAGAAGTAAGAGCTGCTTCTAAGTCCCATATATATAACATCCCAGCCACAGTTTCAACTTCCTTCTCTTTTCCCAGTACCTCCCCAACACAATCCTTTTGTTCCTACTTCCCAATCCACTCCTTCTTTGTTTCTGTTTAGGAAATGCCAGGTTTCGCATGAGTATCTACAAAATGTGTCATATCATGTTGCAGTAAAACTAAGCACCACCCAATATATGAAGGCTAGGCAAAGTGACCTAGCCTGAGGGGTAGCGTCCCAAAAAACAGAAAAAGAGTCAGAGACAACCCCTATTTCCACTGTTAGGAGTCCCACAAGAGGACCAAGCTACACAACTGTAATGTATATGCTGAGTGTCTAGGTCAGTCTCTGTGAACCCCTATGAGCACAGGTTTGTTGACTCTGAATTTTCTTATGGTGTCCTTGACTCCTCTGGCTCCTATAATCCTTTCCTCTCTTCTTCTGCAGGATTCCCAAATTTCACCTAATGTTTGGCTGTGAGTCTGCATCTATTTTTAAAAGTTGCTGGATGAAGCTTCTTTGATGACAATTGTGCTAGGCACCAATCTGGTCTCAGGACATGGTCAGTTCAGGATAAGTATCCAAGATTGCAAGGAGTCTTAAATGGGACCAGCTTTATAGATTTTATTGCACTAGGTTTTTACCTTACCTTGAAATGCCACCCCCTCTTTCAGTAGTCTCTTTCAGTACTCTTCACCTCTGTCCTCCCCCAACCCTGGGGCCCCAACCTGATCACTTATGTTTCAATCCCTACCTACCCTCAGGATACTCAAGAAATCTCTTCAATTTCCCCTTCCCTGGGAGATCTGGGCATTCTCCCATAAACCCTCTTTGTTGCCTAGCCTCTCTGGGTCTGTGGATTATAGTGTAGCTATCCTTTATAACTAATATCTACTAATAAGTAAGTATATACCATTTTTGTCTTTCATGGTCTGGGTTACCTCACTCAGGATGATTTTTCTCTAGTTACATTCATTTGCCTTCAACTTTCCTAGTGTCCTTGTTTTTAACAGCTGGGTAATACTCCATTGTATGAGTGTACCACATTTTCTTTGTCCATTACTCAGTTGAGGGTCAACTAGGTTGTTTCCCGGTTCTGGCTATTATAAATAAAGCTGCTGTAAACATAATTGAACAAGCGTCTTTTTGGTACAATTGAGCAACCTTTGGGTGCCCAAGAGTGTTATAGATGAGTCTTGTGATAGATTGATTTCCAGTTTTCTGAGAAACTGCCACATTCACTTCCAAAGTTTATCAAGATTTTTTTTCAAAGTCTGTAAAGAATTGTGTTGGGATTTTTAATGGTGATTACATTCAATCTGTAGATTGCTTTCGGTAAGATGTCCACTTTTATTATGTTAATCCTACCAATCCATGTGTGGGGGAGATCTTTCCATCTTCTGATATCTTCATCAATTTCTTCAGAGATTTGAAGTTCTTATCATACAGGTCTTTGACTTCCTTGGTTAGAGTTACACCAAAATATGTTATGGTATTTGAGAGTATTATTGTGTTGATTCTCTGATTTCTTTCTCAGTCTGTTTGTCATTTGTATATAGGAGTGTTACCTTTTTTTGTTTTGAGTTAATCTTGTATATAGATACTTGACTAAAAGCGTTTATCAGGTGTAGGAGTTCCCTGGTAGAGTTTTTGGGGTCACTTATGTATACCACCATATCATCTGTGAATAATGATACTTTGACTTCTTCCTTTCTAATTTATATTCCCTTGATTTCCTTTAGTTGTCTTATTGCTCTAGCTAGAAGTTTAAGTACTCTATTGACTATATTGAGTATGGAGAGAGTGAACAACCTTTTCTTGTTCCTGATTTTAGTGGAATTGTTTTGAGTGTCTCTCAATTTAATTTGATGCTGGCAATCAACTTGCTGTATATTGCCTTTATTATGTTTAGGTATGTCCCTTTTATCCCTGATCTCTCCAAGACTTTTATCATGAAGGGCTGTTAGATTTTGTCAAATGATTTTCCTAACAAGATGATAATGTGTTTTTTTTTCCTTTCAGTTTGTTTATACAGTGGATTACATTGACAGACTTTTGTATGTTGAACCTTCCCTGCCTTTCTGGGATGTAGCCTACTTGGTCATGGTGGATAATCTTGTTGATGTGTTCTTGGATTCGGTTTGCCATTATTTTATTGAGTACTTTTGCTCCAAGGTTTGTGAGAGAAATTGTTCTGTGATTCTTTTTCTTTGTTGAATCTTTGTGTGGTTTGGGTACTAGGGTGACTGTGGCCTAATAGAAAGAATTTGGAGCTGTGATTAAAGTGAGTCTGGGCAGAAAGGATAAATTTATTGGCTAGCTGCATTATAAGTGATTGTTTCATATATATATTATTCATGTTCACATAGCAATTTTGAAGTTAAAATCAACTAAAGATCAATACTCTAAATAAAGTTCTCACAGTGTTTATGCCATTTTTTAAAAAAGTAATTATTTAACATTTTACTTGAAATTCATGGTTAGAACAACCATGACACTAAAAAGGGAAAGTTAAAGCTATAAAATTTCAAATATGGTAGGAAATATTGGTCCTTCAGATATTATAACATTGCAACATAATTTTACTTTATCAATAAAATTACAGATTCATTTAATGATCAGCAGACATGCACACATTCACACATCACCTAATACATGTGATTGAATGAGAATGAAGTATATGTTCTCGTGTATTTGAAAAGACTACATTCCTTCTGATTTTCAATCCCTTCATTTGATAATTATAAATTTGTACTTTCAATGAATTGTGTTAAAAATCCCTTTTGAGTTTAATTTCTAGTGAAGTATCTTTAGCTAGATATTCCATTTGTGCAATCAATGATGATACTAATGACCATCTTTTTACGACTTTCAACATAAATAATAGAAATATGGACCTGCAGTATTTTGTTCTATCAACTTCCAAGTGTCCATCATCCTTCATCTTTTAAATCTGCTGTTCAGGGTTCATAACCAGCAAGAAACTGATGTTTCTATGACCATAAGCAATCATCTCATAATTTTCCCATTTTCCTAGGCAGGTGGGCAAGAAACTATTTCTGTTGTAAATGGTAGTTGTAATAAATAATAGGATTTTTATCCAACTCAATCCTCTTTATGTCCTGCAGAGTAAAGCAGAACTATCTTAATGGCAGGGAATAAGTGGGGTAATTTTGTTGGCAGAGTCTTGATTTTATTACTTTACACTCTCCTCAGATTCCCTGAGCACAACTAGCCTAGACTAACCTTTTTGCTTCAGAGCTTGTAAAATCTCAGCATGCCATTTTGGCACAGCAGCTCCATGGATCAGAATGGAGATGGCTATTGCAGAAAGATTTACTACAGAAAAGGCCAAGTGTGTTCTGACATGGTTCACGGCTCCTTCAAGATTATACAGCAGGACTGCAAGTTTTCAGTGGCTTGCCTCAGTTTTCCCCAGGGCCATCCTTCAGAAAATAATTATCTTGTGGTTCCTTTTCTGACCCAAGAGGAACTTATGCACTGTCCGGAGCTTTGAAGAAATATACACCAAAGCATGTAAGTACAATAACTTGTGTATGTGCATGCCCCCCAATTCTACCTTCCTACCCCTATCATGTTTTTAAATATGAATATTCTGAATAGAATTTTTACTAGATTTATGGAAAGTTTTGCATATCAGTTACTACTGTGTTTTCATTATCATTTTGGATTATGTAATTGAACTAATACCTATTGGTTAAGTATACACTGAACTCTTTGTTAGTCTTTTATATTCTTATTGCTATTAAATGGACCTGGTAATGAAGTAGCTAATAATATAATCATTGATTAGTAGAGTGTCTGAGATTCATAAAGTTTGACAATGTGCTCAACACTAACTAGTAAAGAAGTCTAGATCGACTTTTGAAATATCATAGCTCTGTTCCTCCTACGATATTTACCAGGTAATGATTTAGGATTGCAAAATTATGATATAATCTCTGGGGAATATTATAGTGTTTTCGAAGTTCCCAAGACTTCCTTCATGAGAATCCATTTACTAAAATGGGTACAGACATTTTTACAATCAGAAAAGCAACGGCTAAGTTCATAGCAGGAGGAGTGAGCAATGATTATCATTTTTAAATTTATCAACATCTCCTGTTTATTAAGGAGATTAAGGTTGTGGAAGGATACATTGTTTCTCTAGGGTCAAGCATCATCCCACATGTGATAGGGTCAGATTTTGTAGTCTTGTATTAACTGCTTAAGGGAAATGTCTTAGGGCTTCCCTTGTTCTGGAGATCTAAGGGTCAGGACAATAAACCCTGACTTTGGTGTTTGAATATTCAAACCAATTTTTGTTCTACTTTTAAAATATGTTTTATTAATTCTTTGGAAATTTCATGCAACATGTTTTATTCATATTTATCCCTACTCCTCTGACCTATTTCCAGATCTACCATCTCCTACCTCACTTCCCCAAAACTTTGCCCTGTCTATTAAAGGGTTATTTCTTTAATAGAAGAGACTATCTCAAATCTGGTGTCCTCTGGTTATTGAAGTGTTTCTAACCCACTCTCCCACAGTCTTCCCTGAACCTTACATCTAAGGGTTGTGTTGTAGGTCTATTAACTGTGGTTGGGAATTCCACAACCAGTTGTTCTCTCAATTTGACCAGTGTGTCTTTATGTCACAGTGCCCATCTATTTAAAAAAAAATGTTTTTGAGGAGGGATGAGAGCTATACTTACATGGAGATTTATGTGTTTCTCATAAATAAAGGTGTATTTTTGGCCTTTGTGAAATATTTCTGGTCTCAGAAATTCCAACAGAAGAATTAATTGGTTAAAGGCTTTTTTGTAAAATTATAGAATGCTCAATGACTATGGTTCCTATAAGATGGGTCTGTGGGTAATGGTGCTTACCACCAGGGCTGACAGAGTAAGTTTAATCACAAGAATCCAATAGTGGAAGAAGAGAAGTTTGGCACAAGTTATTCTCTTAGCAGCACAATGTGCCTTTGTATGCACCCTTCCTTCTACAAAATACATAAATGAAAAAAATATGGCACACACCTGTAAATCCAGCATCTGGGAGGTGATGGCAGAAGGATGACAGAAAGAGTTCCCATCTTTCCCTACATAAATGGCATGGAAGTTACATGATACTCTGCCTCAAAAATGTATTATCTGAAATATTTTTTTGGATTTAATCTCTACGGTAATGCTACTTTCCACATAATGAGGAATAAATTGAGGTATAGTTTGACATGACATAGAGAGTTGAGCAGATATTTAGTCTAATTCTAGAGTCTAGAGCTGCTGGAAAATATCCAGGAATAATACAGAGCTGTGTTGTTGTCCAAGTCTTACTGATTCCCTTTGGTTCCTCTGTGGCTTTGGTGGTGACACATTGAGGCTAAGTGCCCTGCAACTGAGGCAGAAGTGGACAGTTTCTGAAAACGCAGATATTTGGGCTTGTGCTTTTAGTTACTTTTTCTTGATGAGAGCAACTGGAATTGGTCAGGTCGAAAGAACCATTGGAAAAGCAGACAGGTATTGCTTTTCAAACCACCAGCTTCTGCCCTAATCCCTTTGAACTGTCAAGCCCATTCTCACTTTGCTGGGATGCCTGTAACAGCACAAGGGAAAGATAAGCCATTATTGACTAACATTTTTGTAATTAGCGACTAATTGGATCCCACTGAGAACCAGGATTTACCATATTCTCTGAAACTGGAAAAAAAAAAAAAAAACAGAGCCAGTGGGTCAGAGAGGAGGAGGAGAAGTAGAAGAGGAGAGATAATGTGACTGGAAGTTGACCCTTCAATCTTGTACTTTCTGGGTACTTTAAAATGTTGTGTCATCTGCATCTCCCTGGTGACATTGCTACAGTAAACCGTCTATTGCTCCTAACTTATGGAGAAAAGTTAGGATGCATTTGGAGCTAGATAAAAATCAAAATTTAGGTGATTAAAATGTCAACAAGGCTTATCAGATGGCAGACGACAGTGACTCCTGGCTGTGTTACTCTCAGGCTTTGAAGGACATCTTAGTAAGTGTCTGCAAGTGCAGCACACTTGTCATCACTGTCATACGAATGCAGCACGGAAGGCTGAGCAGCAGTTACTGGCCTCTTGTACACAGCACAAAAATCAATTTTATTTTCCCTTTTCTCCTACATCTTATTGGTAAAAAAAATAGATGAGGCTATCCATGTGGCAAAATAGAGGAAGATGGTATGTTTGACAGTCAACTTGAAGGAGCATAGATTGATTACAGAGAAATATTCCCTGAAGTGAACTCTAGCCCTCCTGTGCAATACTTATAGTGCAGCATCAGACCAATAGCAAGGTTGAAGTGCCCACTACAGCCACCAATGACGAAAACACTAAATAATCTGGGATTCATATCGTTGTTGCTGCTGAGCTAGCTCAACTTAATTCATATTTGCTTAAAGTTGAAATGTTTAGAAAGTATAGCTCTAATCAACATTGCATGTATGAAAGTAGAGGAGGAAGTGATGAGACTCCAAGATGGGGAAGCGAAATTTCCTCATTAAGTTCCCAAGGAAGCAGCTCATACAGATGCTAGGCACAGAAGAAGAAACAAACAGTCTGTAACCAGTAAAGGACAAGCAGATTGTTATGCAGGACAGTGCAGTGGATGCAACATTTAAAATAAGGATTCTGGAAACTCCTACACCTTCCAGGATACCCCACACCCATCGAACACCTACTCGCCCCATAGAAAACTATCACTTTTCAGTAACAGGAAGAATTTGAGGGAGGAGATAACTGAAGAATAGATCCTTGAAAATAAAGAGTGATTAGACTGCTAGTCATTCAAAACTTACTTTTAAGGTTAATCTGGGAGGTATAATGTGAAAGTCATATAATGTCGTAAGGAGGCTGCTTATTGGTTCCCGACTGCTCAGCTCTAAAATAATCATACAGAAACTGTATTAATTAAATCACTGCTGGGCCTATTAGTTCTAGCTTTTTATTGGCTAACTCTTACCTCTTAATTTAACCCATTTCCATTATTCTGTGCATTACCATGAGGTTGTGGCTTACCAGCAAAGTTTCAGCATGCCTGTCTCTGGCGGGGCTACATGGCTTCTCTCTGACTCTGCCTTCTTCCTTCCAGCATTCATTTTAGTTTTCCCTACCTAGCTAAGTTCTGCCCTTCTATAGGTCCAAGCAGTTTCTTTATTTGTTAATGGTAATCATAGCATACAGAGGGGAATCCCACATCAACATAAAATAAGCTCATTAGAAATTTTCAGTATATTGGTGATTAAGTTAGGAAAAGCCACTGCCGCCTTTTAAAAAAGTATTTTTTTTCCTAAAGGACTAAACAAATATTTTACCTTGTAGTGATTTCATGTTTTATGCTCTTTAACTTTTAGCTTATTAGTTTTAAGACTAAATTCACCTTTATTGTTTTCATATTTGGGTGTAGCCAATGAATGCTAGGATCAGTAATGTTAATAGAGTTTTGATTTAACATGGTGTTAGCTCATTAGTCCTGTTTATGTATAAGGAGCACTGTGAACTGTGGTTTAATAACTGTTACAGAACTTTTCTATAACTCTACACATTATATATATATGTATAGTATTCATTATCTATCAGTGATGATTATTTATTTTTCTCAAGTATCTGCCTTTATTAATTTTCTTTCTTTTAAGATATATATTATAATGAAAGAAAATAGGTGTCATGTAAATTATCTATTGAGTTCTTAAAGTATATTTTCGGTGGTAGAATAAATAACACAACTCACTAAAGTTTGTGAGATTACCATGGATATCAGTCTTAGCTATATTTATGTTTCATAACTATGTATTTAGATGTACAATTAGATACTGTAGCTTATTGGGAACCATGAATTCAGCAGTTATTTTTATTTAGTATGCTTTGGGGAATGGACTGTGCAGAGGACTATTATTTGAATAGGAATATTTACTGGGAAGTGTTTGTCTATGGCCCTTCAAATCTCACACCAGTATTCCCACTGGGATCTCGGAGAAGAAGAAATTTTCCATATATCTCTCTGAGCTCTGAGGCATCTGTCTCATTTCTCCCTTTAGACTTTGGTTGTTAAGCATTCAAAGCTAACAGACATTATTTCTTGGCTATCTTCAGTTTCTTGGCATTATGAAAAATTACTGAGATTTTCTGAAGATACCAAAAATAAATCAATCCTCATATTAAAAAAATATGTTTGATGGTTTCAACTCTCTTTCAACTAATAGGCTGATTTGTGAAATAGTGATGATGTGATTTTACTTGCAGTGTGATGTTCATGTTGGGACCTTTGTGGGAACATGACCTACAGTGGCTACAGCCACATGAGGAACGGGAAATAGACACACTAGTTGGCTCTGTATGATGTATAGAGTGAATCTGTTAAGTGTGCTAACTACACCAAGCAATGATTTTGTATATAAGGAAAATGAAGATTTACCAGAAAAGAGTCTTACCTAGTGAATCTCTTCTCTGAGGCTCACAATGTTTCTTAAGGATAAATTAATTTTATAAGATATTAATTTAATTACTTGCATAATTTAAGGTTAAATTATAATAAGGAATAATCTGAAAAGAATGCACTCTCAAAGTGAACGTTACTTTGAATCCTCTTAAAATCTCACTTGTGTTTGGTCCTTATAAGTGTCCACAAAATATTTTTTTCTGAAATTATAGAGATTAACATGAATTGCAATTTAGTTCTACATCACAGATAAATATTTAATATAATTAATATTTAAATACAGTATCATTTTTAATCCCCAATAAAATTTATTTCAATATATTAAGTGATACATCAAATATATTATGAAGCTAAAAAAGGCATTGATAAAGTATAAATTGCCAAACAAAGAACACTGCAAATGAATATAATTATCTTAGTATCTTGCTTGACATCCCTTAGTACTAGATGATGAAAAGGAATTTAGGATTCACCATTTGAGGAAATGTACTAATATTACCATGTACTATTTGGGTACATGGTAATTTGGGAGAAGGAAACTTTTTAACAGATAAGGAACTATAGACTTTAAATTTACTTTCTTAATAAAACACTTCAGAGAAGAAGGAAATATGAATGCAATGAAAGAATCCAAGAACATGTCAACTTGGTTTTACCTCAGATGGGTCAAAGAAATGAGGGAATATTTAATTTAGGCTTAAACAGGGAAGGTAAAAGTAATGATGGAAGAAACTTAAATATATACAATGGATGCAAAACCCAGAAAGTATAATCTTGAAGTTGAAAGTGACAGCTTAAAGAAAACACAAAAAGAGATTACCAAAACAGAGGCACTGCTCACGATATGTAAGGGAAAAAAATCCCAAGAGGTTCATTTGTTTCCAGTTTTGACATAGAAATGATGTTACATTCAATTTGAAAGTGAATGTCTTTGGTTGAATAGCCCTGAAATGAAGACCTCATGAAGCTTAATTCAGAGGAAGAGATTTTGGGAGCAGAACCTCTGTAGAATGCTGGGGTTACTCTAAAGAAGAGGCTTGTCCCTCAGCTCAAGGAAGGCAAATGGGCACATTCCTCAAGGACTCAAGGTATCCTTTATAAATCAAGGCATTGTACTACTGGACTATCATCATACATGAGAAGTCAATATAGCAAAATCATTATAGCATGGATTCATCTTCCTACTGTGAGAGAGTGATTTTCACCAGGCTTCACACACACACAC
>LOJH01001837.1:13134-46171 GCA_001685095.1 Ellobius talpinus
CACACACACACACACACACACACACACACACACACACACACACACACAATCTCACCTGACCTAATACAAACAGGCTTCATATACACAGAGTCACACAAACACACACAGTCTCACATGAACTAATACAAACAGGCTTCACATACACAGAGTCACACACACACACACCCACACACACACCACTTGAGTACAGTACAAGCAGAAGAGCATGTGACCAGGAGAGAAACAGAATGCACCAAGCTGAGTTGCACCCAACCAAGTTTCCAACTCAAGAGTTCTACAAGAAATAGGGAGAAACTTAGAACATCATCAGTGTCACAGGGCTGGGGAAAGTGAAAACAAAACAAACATTTTTCAAGCTAGCAGAAGAGTATTTTGTACCAAAGAAATGAGTATGATTGAGAGACACAACTAAAACCAAACAATTATCTACTACAAGCATTAAAGCAGTAGCCTTAGATTCATGTCCTTAAAGAGACAGAGAGCATGCTTTAAAGGAGGTGGAGATGCGGTAAACATTTGAACTTTCAGTTGAAATTCCTGATGGCTCACCACAGTTGCAGAAAGCATAAGCCTAAAGTAGATCAGTTGTTATGAGTTGTGAAAGTCTGAGCTTCATGGAGTTGATCTTCCTACATGGTCCTCACCATCCAACAGAAATTTAATTCACCATAGAGAAATATACTAGCACTGGACTTCAAAACTTCTTTAGTATCTAGGGCTTTCATACATCATATAAACAGCATAGGAAAGGCTATGAGAAATCTGGAGTCAGAATCAACCCAAAGCCAAATACTTATATATAGTAGAGATGAAGCCATGCTCTAATACACATATTGAAGTTATAAGATACATGCACCTAGTAGCTATGATTGGTATGATCATCCATAGATTATAATACAGAAACTTGAACTGCAATCTATTCAAATGCTTTTAAAAAGTGAAAGACTTAAGCCCTCCTAGAATAACTCATTAAATCTATAGGGAGGAGTAAAAATTTAGGGTGACAGTGGCATTGGAGGAGCTGAGGCAGAAGGAGCAAACATGTGGGTGCAGCCTGGGCTACATAATGAGAGCTGGTTTAAAGCACACAGACATGCTATAGAGGTGTGTGGACAATAGCTCAAAACATTGGCAAGTAAAACATGCCTAAAGCTACAGAAAAACACAGAGATACCTAGAGCAGGGTAGAATGTCTAGGATAGTGGACATGGACCAGTGGGCTGCATGGTGCAGAGCGTAGGGCACATCTGACGACATATGTGCCAAGGTCTCTCACAAAGTGATGAAAAATGTGTCACAAACAGAGCTGAAAGTGATGCCTCTGGAGTTGAGGCCAAGAACATATTCATTTTGTAATCCTGTTCAAAAGATAAAAAAAAAATCGGACAAACTCAAACTGAGATACATGTGAGAAAATAATTTTCATGAAATTGTCAAAAATGTGAAAACTATAAAATATAACAAAGGAAGTGACATCTTCATAAACAACTGCATATATCAGAGTCTTAGGTTAGGTCTTGAAAATAATAAAAGGGCTTCATATAGCAGGAATGGTACTAGCTTTACAACATTGTGTCAATAATTATTTCAAAATAAATGCTGTTAAATAGTAGTATATGATGAATTGTGCTATATATTTGAAATATTGAATACCACAAAAGACTACAAATACTCAAAATGAATGGATAGCTGATTTTGTAATGCCTGCCACAAAATAAATGCATTTAGAAAACAATCCCTATAGTTAAGGCTCAGGAAACATTACAGAGATCAGGGAGAAAGAAAGATTGTAAGATACAGAGGACCGGAGAACCAGGACAGCTCCTACAAGAGGACATGTCACAGGGTCACGCTGAGAGGAGTTGAGAATCAATCAAGATATGTTGTATGAAATTCTCTATGAAATTCTCGATGACACATACTTAACCAGATTATTTCTGTATACATTTGAATAAAGATTTTGTTTTCATCTCTTTTAAGATAAAAAGCATCCTCAACTAGCAGAAAATTACTACATTACTTCTATTTTTTTATAAATGCTTCATAAATAAATATATTCCTAAAATATATAAGAGAAATAAACACTATATAGTAAGGAAATTGGAACTGTAACTATTATATATGTATGTATATATATATATATGTGTGTGTTATGTATATATAAACAGCTTCATTGTTCTTATTAGTTTTACAAATAAAAATTTGAAAATTTATTTTTAAAGTTAATTAAGTAGCAGTTTATTAATTTTATTAATAATTTCACTTACAAATGTATTAGCAAAAATCTAGTTACCACTAAATATGGTGACAACTCTAATAATTCGGTTGCTAAAGCAGGAGGTTAGCCATGTGTTTGAGGCCATCCAGAACTGTATAGTGAGTTCCATATTATCTTGGGCTATAGAGTTAAATTTTGTCTCAAAACACACAGATATAAAGACACAGACACAGACACAGACACACATGCACACACACACACATGCCCACACCATTTACCTTTTCAAAGTTACTCAGTGAAATTATGAGCAGATTTTAGCAGAGATTTCATGTGAAATTCCTGAGAGTACGTAGTAATGCTTATTTAATAATTGAGTAGATAAAATAAGCATGCATAAGCATATATTTGATTATCTTAAATAGCTGAGGGGCTATGATGCTTCATACACACAAATAAAAAGAAATAACTGATTGTTAAAATGCCGTACGATTTCTTAGATACAAAACCAAGTGATCAAATGGCTTCCATAAATATGTATAAAGTGTCTCTATTTTGGCTCACATTGTAAGGCAGGTGTGAATCTAACACCTGCCTCAAATTTGCATGGTCTTGACAAGAACTATATCTGAATGCTCTAAATCCCCATTAATATTTAAAAATATGGAATAAGAATGAGCGAAACACCATAAGTACTGATGGGTCCAGGCTTTGTAAACTGAAAGGCAATATTCAACAACAAACCATACAGACTCAGAATGGACTGGGAAAATGTCTTTGAAATCTTCAGATATCAGCTGGGTGAAACAGTTACCAAGGTTGCAGCAGGGAAACCAGCAGAAAGCTGAAAATCTGCCTAGGTACCCAAGGTTGCCAATTGATAAGCTTGTTAAGAATGCTTCCCTGTAGCCATGTAGAAAGAACGAAGGTTGTTTTCTCTAGCTTGTTCTGGTCTACATGTCACTCTGTAGATGGACTGTGTTCTGTGAGAAAACTGAAGGGAGGAAACAAACAAGCAAACAAAAAAAAGAAAGAAAGAAAAAACAATTGCAGAAAACAAAAGCAATCTCAAATGGTAAGTTGGAGCCTGCAAAATGGCTCAGCTGTTAAAGGTGCTTGCCCCCAAACCTGATGTGAAATCAATCTCTGAAATTCACAAGGTACAAGGAGACAACAAATTCCCACACGTTGTACTCTGGGCCCCACACATACTCCATCGCATGTGAAACCCCCCCTCCTGCACGCACATGCACAGAGGTTTGTAATTTTCAGAAAACTAAATGCAAATGGAAAAACTCCTATTAAGTGAATTAAGCTCACCTCAGAAAAATGAATAACAACATATAGTATGTGTTCTCTTATTTGTGGTTTCATATTTAATATAGATACATAAAATCATATATGTTTATATGGCATGAAAATAAAAGTACAACTGGTTTGAGCCTAAGTAGGATTAATAGGGACAGAGAGGGAAATAAAAGGAGTGGAAGGAGACAAATCAGCATAGGCTCAACTGTTGTCTAGCAGTTCCTTTGGATATTAAAACATTCCATACAGGATATTTACAGGAAGGTGAAACAATGGGATATCTTATAAGGGTATGACATATCCATCTTGCTTAGAAGCTTATTAAGATAGGGAGTAAACAACTCAAAATGGTTCAGGAAGCCCCTGAAGCTGACAGGATTCACTGGACTCATTCATCACTAAGAGTATGTAAGCAATAGAGATTGAGAGACACTCTCAGACCAGTTGAAATGTTTGAAAAAGGCAGAGATGAAGCATTTTGCGAAAATCAGAGATGAATCATCCAGACTGGAAGATTCAGAGACCAGTCTAGCAGTCTGGTAAAAAACAGAGTTCAGCCAAACATAAGACTCTCAGATGAGTAGTATCGCCTGGAAGAGGCTCAAACCAACTGATCCACCAGGAAATAAGAGCAACCTATGTATTAAGCAACCAGCAAGATATGTAGTGTGTTCTAGGTTTCTAGCTTTTGTGATTTGTCATGCTTGAGTGTACCTTTCTTAATATCTGAGTAAAATTCCACTGCAAAAAAAGAACTACATTTTCATTATTCATTGCTCAGTTGATGAGCATGTATGTCACTTCAATATCCTGGGTATTGTAATTAGAACTTCCCTGAACATTGTTGAGCATGTATCTTTGAAGTAGGATGTTGAGTCATTTGAGAATATGCCCAATAGTGGTATAGGTGAATAATGAAGTAAATATATCTCTAGCTTTTTGAGGAACCTCCACACTGACTTCTATAGTGGGTTGTACCTGTTTGTTGCCCACCAGCAGTTAATAAGTTAATATTCCATTGTTTCCTATGTCTACTCCAGTATTTGCTGTTATTAGATTTTTGTTAATTTCTTTGTTTGTTCTGTTTGTTTTGTTTAATTTAAATCATTCGGATTTGGGCAAAATGAAATATCAAAGAATTTTTTATTCTTATACCTTTGATGGCTAAGGATACTAAAGATTTAAAAAATATTTCTTAACTCTTTATGTAGCATCTTTTAAGAGTTCTATGTTTAGTTCCTTGCCACGGTTTTAACTGGGTTATTTGCTTTCTTGATTTTTAGCTTTTTGTTTTGCCTTTTGCTTTTGTTTCTGTTTTGTGTACTTTCTGTCAGGTGTGTTGAATAGGTGTTAAAGACTTTTTGCTCAACCTGAAGACTGCCTGTTCATTCAAAGGGTAGTGTTCTTTAGGAGGGAGAGATGTGTCAATGGTTCAATGTGCACTGCTTTTGCAAAGGACCACATTGGATGGCTCGCAACTGTTTGTTACTTTGACTCCAGCACACCCTCTTGTGGACTCTTTAGCCACCAGCCTACTCATGTGTAAGCGCAAACACACACATACTCACACACACACCCCTCACACCTAAAAATATTTTTAATCAAAAAATCCACATTAATTGTTTATACTTCTATAAGAAAGTTCTCACAGAAGCATTGGACACTGGACCCAACCTGGAGAGTGCCTGCTCTCTAGGGCCGCATCTGTAGGTCTTCACTAAGGTAGGCTCTCCTGTCTTTGGAAGGTGCTGGTCAGCTGTAGTGGAAAATTTTGTTTACCCCAGGTTTGTAGCAGGCACAGCTGATGCTTGTTATATCAGTCAGGTGCCAAGCTGAACGCTTTCTAAATAGGTTACTGTAAGGCAGCAAGATGAATCTTTGTCTTGCCACCCTCTGTGCCCACCTGCTAGGAATGGAATTGACTCGTCAGGGAGGGTTTGGAAGCTAGAAGCAACTATAATGTTTACAGATGAGTTTGATATTTCTTTAAGGTTATTTTAAATTGAAATTCATAATTTGTCATTTTTTAAATAGTACTTCATGAGAATCTAAATCCAAAACTAAATCAACATTGATAATTATAGAACAAAACTTGCCATACATTGATATGCCCTAGCTTATGGCATCTTATGGAAGAAAAATCATTTCATTCCTTTTACCGTCTGTATTACCCATCAGGAGGGAAGGATTTACTGTTCTAAATGAAAATACTCTAGTAAATAATTTATATATCTTTACCAACTTACTTTCAAGGTTTTGTTTGATTGTTGGTTGGTGTTCTGTTAAGCATGCAGATTCAATTCCATTCTGGATATGTGGTCTACAGAGATTGATTTTACAATAAGTAGGCAAGAGTATGTCTCC
The DNA here is from genome assembly GCA_001685095.1 of Ellobius talpinus. Lineage (NCBI taxonomy): Eukaryota > Metazoa > Chordata > Mammalia > Rodentia > Cricetidae > Ellobius > Ellobius talpinus. Next base: position 19,022 of record LOJH01001837.1, read on the forward strand.
AGGGTTTGTACATCCACACATATGTATAAGCTTATGAAATTCTCTACTTATCAGCAACCGCCCTCACTCTATATATCTATCTTCATCCATCTGTGTTCCTTAGCAGAAACTTCATGGAGAAGCCTGAAACCAATGTGTGTGTTGGGGGACATGTACCACTTTTCTCTCAAAAGGCACAGTTGTCTTACAAAAACAAATTATTTGTCCCTAAAGATGGGTTGTTGGCACATTCTACTAAGTGTGGGCAATGTTGCCTTGCTTTGTTTCCAATACCATAACTTGTTTCAAAACAAGTTATGGTATTTTTCAACCAATACTTTGCTTAATTATTAGAAGTTTTACCAAATTATGATTCATTTACATCTTATATTATAGAACTATTAACCTCTTTAAGGGACCTGAGCTGGGTGACCAGTGGGAAAACTCAAGGGGAAGCCTACACTATGATTCCCATTGCCAAGCAGTGACCGGTTTATACTAAAATGAGTGCCAGGAGAGCAAGCCCACCTTTGTCACTGCCTGGAGCACCAGGACTCACAGGCTGGATGGCACAGAGACCCAGCCTAGAAACAAACAGGACTGGAGGGAAAAAAGTCAATATAATGATGCCTAACTATATTCTGCAATACACATAGATAGATTGGTCTGATGGAAGCAGATGCAGACCCATGGCCAAACATAAGGGAAGTTTAGAAATCCTGTAGAAGAGGACTGGGAAAGGATTGTGGGAGCCATAGGGAATACCGAAAGAAGACTCATAGAGTCAACCGGCCTGGGCTCATAGGGGCTCACAGAGACTGAACTGACATCCAGGGATCCTGCATGAGACTGATCTATGCACTCAGAGCTCAGAGTGTCCATTATAGTTGTGCAGCTTTGTCCTCTTGGAGGACTCCTAACAGTGGAAACAGGATCTGTTTCCAACTCTTTTTACTGACTTTTGACACCCTGCTCATACTGGGTTCCTTTTCCAGCCTTAATACATAGGGAGGTGCTTAGTTTTACTGCAAATTGATATGCCATATTTTGCTAAGAGTCATAGGAGACCTGCCCTTTTCTAAACAGAAATGGAGGAGGTGTGGGTGTGGGTGGGACAGGAGGAACAGAGTGGAGTTTGTGGGGAAGGATTGGGAGGAGAGGAGAGAGAGGAAATTGTAGACAGATGCAAAATAAATAAATACATTTATTTTTGAAAAGAAGAAGAATGCACTGGATGGTTGAAGAAGGATGCTAAGTTATCAGCCCACTTGGGCATGGCCTCTTATACTATAAATGCCCATATACAGCGCACACTGCTCTCTCTCTTCTGGCTGCTGCTCGATTCGGTTCCTGTTTCCCATTCATAAAGAGGACTGTGATTTATGAGTCTACCCCTAAATAAATAACCCTTTACTATAATCAATTCTGAGCTAGTGTGGGATTTCTTTTTAGTGTCCTTCTTCAGATGGTAAAGCTACATTTCATGGTTTCTAATTACTACACTTGTGCCTATGCTGTTCCATTCCTCATAGCCTGCTTTATAAGGAGGTGATGCTATTCATGAGGCATAACTAGAAGCCTTACTTACAGCCAAAGAAAAAGTTGCCCTAAAATTACTCTGTTATATGTTTTCATCCTCTCTTCTCCTTTCCTCGCCTCTCCTCTCCTCTCTTCTCTCTCCCCCTCTCTCTAACCTATCCATGTATATGTGAATTTCTATATATTTATACACACATACGCATAACTTGGTAGACCAGAGGTAGTGCCCAGGACTATATATTTACTAAGCATCATTGTTTTCTATTCCATTCTGTTTCCAAAAGTTGTTTGTTATTAATGAGTCCTCCAACCAGTATTGGAAAACACTGGTCTACAGATTAAGGATGATTTTGGCTTGTAGACTTGATCAGTTTTTTATCTATTCAATTGATCTTTCTTGAACTAGTAGTCTACAAAAACATATCCGATAGTTAAGTATTTGATTCTCTCCATTCCAAACCCAAGTTTGTCCCAGAAGGGTGTTATTAGCCTGCTATGAACCCAATAGCTACTCCTGCTTTCATTTTTATTGACTCTTGCTTGACTTACTCTGAAATAACTATTATTTGGTTCAGTGAGGCCCCAGGTTGTCTCATATTTAGCATTTCTCTCTCTTACTCTGAGCCACACAGCCTGCTTCAGCTATATGAAAAGCCCTCACTTTTTTTTATTTAACCTTCATTTAATCCTTGTTTATTTAACCACGAATCTGTCACTGTTGCTTGCTGACTTCTTTTTTTTTCCTGGCAGAAATGCTAAGCTACTTGCCTTTATGATTACACCTCTTTATAATGTTGATCAGAAATTACTAGGCAGAGAGTGTTGGGTGAACTCTTACCTATTATTCAGTTTTCTGCATTTGCATTTGTTTTACTTTTTTTTAGAATATTTCTCTAAGGTACAAATTGTAGATAATTTATTAAGTATTATATGGTTAGGTTCTTTGTACATCCCTATACATCCCTGAGCAATTCTTTAACATTCGTCCTGCTCTCTCACTATCTCTGTCTCTCTCAGTGTGTGATCTCTGTCCATCACCTCCCAATTCCTCAAAGAGAAGTAACACTATATTATTAATAATCATTCAAGTCCACAGTAATTTTTACAGTAATTATATATTGGATATTTTAAATGGATTTAGTTTCCTGTGGAATATACTGTACTTGTGATTGTGAGTAAACTTTAAGTAGTAAGGGATGGTTTGTTCTCATCAATGCTCTTTTCAACAGCTTGTGTTAATTCTTCTAAGCAGCACGTGCATTCATACTGGTTTTTCGTAACAATTTATGATTGCCTTTAAAAGGCTATGAAACTAAACCTAGGACAGAAAATTAGCGGCCTGAGGTTGCATTTCCTTTGTATCTACATAATCTTGTCTACATCCTTCTAGGGTACTTGAGGGATTCTAAAAGCTTTGTGTTCTCATACCCCTTGACCAGAGTAGAATCACCTGCTGGATCATGTAATTCCCAAGGATTGTGCAATGGGAGTGTGGGCTCTGTTCAGAAGTTTTCAGTTCTTTATTAAGTGGATATATCACTTTAGAATTCTCATATATTCTGTATGCCCTATTTTATTGCAAAAGTTGTTACATGGCATTAAAATTATTGTTTTTCTCATCTGTTCTTCTCTTAGGAAATGACTTCATTTTGCTCACTTAAAAATGTATTTGTGCCCATCCAAGTGTCTTGTGGGAAATAAATGTTGATTTTAGAAATAAGTATTTATAGGCAGTAGAGAAAAAAAGGTAGAACAGAATGACCTACTTACTCTCATTTACCTCAATTATTTTCGATGGAATCCCTATATTGCCTGCCAAATTATTTGAGTCTGGAGAAAAATAATTTTACTGCCTTTGATAAGTATGGTGAAATTTTATGCCCTTCCTAAAGGGTGGGATCCAAAGTCTACCACAAAATGTGTTTATAGTAAAACTCCTTCTGTTGACATGACTTCAAGGTGCAGTGTAAATATACCATGGTATCTCACAAGACCTTAGCTTGATACAAATCTCATTGACACACAAAACCATGAAGAAATAAATATTTATCTTGGTTCCATGTGAAAATGTCATGCATCTCGCACCTACTTTTTACCAGATCGATTCTCAAGATTTTAGAGCATCCTTTAATACTGATAATCCCACTTATGATGATACATTGTTCTCTTGGTCTACATGTTTTCCAACCTATTCTCTGTGTATATACAGGCTCTCTAGTTGCCTATTTCACATGAAGGTCCTCCATATTTTTTAAATGGCTTTAAAGTTTATCTACATCAGGTTCCATTGACTTTTACTTACTTCCAGAAGCCCCACCTTCCCTTCTCCCCATGAGCTCCATTCCTCTGTAATATGGTATATCCATAGCGCTGTATTTAATGCTGAGCTCAGAAACTGGCTTTCTTTTTTAGCTCAAAAATCAGTGTACTGAACTATGTGACTGCGCAACAAATATTCATCAAATAATAAATACATTTCCTTATTAGAAATGAGATCCATTATTCTGAAATATTATTGTTGGTCATAGCCAGTTCACTATTTTACAGAATAATTTTTATAGTACTTTTGAAGACTGGCCATCATATTCTATATAACTTGACACATATTAGGACTAAAAAAACTCTTTAAGTTTTGAAATAGCCAGATTGTCTGTAGTTTAACCCACTAAGCAAATTGGAGCTTTTAATTTTTTCTTTTTGAATTTTGAATAAAACTGAAGAATATCTAATATATAAAAAATAAAATCTTCCATTAACTTGAATTTTGTAACTATGAAATTCACTTAGAAATATTTTTATTAAAATAGACATGGAAATACAGCTGAATGCTTCCAAACTATTCTTGGAATTGGCATTCTATTATTCAGAATGCAAGATGTCTGCTAGCTTACTCAAATCCATTTCATATTATTTTCTTGAATTGCTTTGGACATGCGGATGGTGCCTTTTCATGCTGGGAATCTTCAGCACTGTTTGGTTTGTTTTTGGCTGGAGCCTCACCACAATGCCTAATTTAGGAGATGCTCAGGGAATGTCAGGGCCACTGTTCTGATATGTCACCAAGCACTGGCACCTATAAGTGAAGACAGGCATGCTTGAGGGAAATGCATGACTGAGTGGACTGGTGGCCATCTGGCTAGATAATGGACAGCAGGGCTGTCACTGCGGAAGAATTTGCAAGTAGAGATGATGACAGAAGTAAAGACGAATCCTCTTGTCTCTGGGGTAAAACCAATCTCCATCAATCAAGGAGGGTAGAAGTGATCTAAGCTATGTAAAAGATACTCTTGACTGTCGGCTCCCTTTTATTTGACGGTACTTAGCATTTTCAATTGTGTGTACAAGGACCTGGATAATTAATAAGCAGTAAAATCTGAGTACAGGCTAATCCCATTAATAACTCTGATATCTCAACGGTCTCCCCTATGCCTTCCTGTCTCTGTGAGTTCTGTATCTGTCTCATACACAGGATACCTAGATGGAGCCTGGAGAGTTTGTTTGATGACACGTTAATAGTTTCTTAATCACCTGTTCATAATTTCTCAAATTCACGTGAATGTTTTTCCCTTTGTATGAGAGAACATTAACTTGCTTAACCAGTTGTTTCCAGGAGAAATTTGTATTCCTATTTTTCATTATACCATTTTCCCAATAACTTTTCACTTCCTTTCTTTGCAAATGATATTTAGAAGATATGACAATGAACATGAAATAGTATAGTCTGATGTTTTGCAATCATCATTCTGGTTTCTTGATGAACTCAGGTTTATACATTGCTTATCTATCTCTTCCCTTTGCCAGAACACAGTGTGTTTTCATTCTATCCAGGCACTTTTCCTTTTAATGTTCAGTGCTTTGTCAAACTTCTGTTATCCGAAGTAAATGATGTTACTTGCTGTCCTAGGGGAACACAGTGAATATCAGTAGGTAAACGGAAGCACTGGTAACTTCTGCAATGTCAACTTCATCTCTGTCACCATTATGATGATGGAAAGCAAGCAGCGTCTGCTGGCCCATTCCAACTCCAGGGCTGCATCACTAGCTGTTGGAGAATGTGACTAATGTGTAACTAGATATGAGTCTTAATTACTCTAAAATGCTATGGCCACAATAAAAGATAAAGTTTCAGTACTGAGATGCTCTCAGAGGCCCAATAATCATTAGCAAGACCATCAGCATCCATCCACCTATCCATTTGTTTAGTCATAGGAGCATCATGCTTAAATGGGAAGTTTGACCTATTTAATGAGGTCACAGAAGCCTGTTGGGGAAAGGACTTTTGCGATGGTACAGGAATGGTTACTAGATACTACGCTTTACAAAATAAATAGGTCTCTCAGAGGAGGAAAAAATAAAAGCTTTTTAACATAAAGATGTCTTCTGAATACAATAAAAACAAAGAAGGGATATAGGATTAGGCTGAGGACAGGATGTAGTTGTGAATAATCTCGGGGAGACAACTTAAAACTATATATGCCTAAAATAATGTTACCCATGTTAACAGTTTGTTTGTTTGTTAAACTAAACAAGAAAAACATGTTGGGTTTAAGTGTCTAGCATATTGTGGAATTGTTGAAAAGTGTGTTTGAATGTCCATATAATCTTTAACTGTATCTGTGCCTTTGCATCTGTGTTGCTATGTGATATATGTGTTATATTATCCCATTGTATTGATCTACTCAGCAAATATTTGCCCACTTATTAAAGGTTGAATTGATGCAGAAGTAGACTGAGTTTGAAATACATAAGACTCACAGTCTCATAGGATATTCTTACAGGAAAACATACCCACAGCAAAACAAGAACCTAAGTCGAATAGTAAAATAATGTAATTTTACATAATAACATGAACTATGAAGATAGAATGAGGTAATGAAAGTAGTCTTGGAAAATCAAAGTGAAGAGAATGAATTGTGTTAAGATTCTATTCTAAAATTTATAAAAGATGTTTGGCACATATAGACATTGTTTCCAAAAGACAGCAACGTGGTTATGCTAAAGGCTTCATGAAATGCCATTAGCTAGGTTAAAGTGAGCCTGGATATCTTTGTTGTCGTGTGTACAAGGGTGTTTTCACAGTAAAATATGGTTAAGAACTTAAGGAGTAAAGTGGAAGCCATAAGGTGAGATGCAGAGTTAAAAAAAAACTGTTGTAATAGATCAATACAAATTTGTGGAAGGGAGACAAGATTCCAGAAACATTTGAAGGTAGAACCAAACCTTCAAACTTATGACATATAAATAGAAGCTCTTTGGAAAGAAGATGGAGAGGAAAACTAACCTTGTTTTGTTATTGTCATTCTAGGTTTAGTTCTGACTTATTCAGAGCTGGAGAGAAAAGTAGGCATAAGGAGAAGTTACAAATTCTTTTATATTGTATCTAGGACATCTACAGTATTAAGATGTCCATTCTGGTGTGCCTTATAGACAGCCAAGTAAAGGTATAGTTGTGCAGTTGGGTAGAGTATAGTTCACATACCAGAAAGTTCTTCTTGCATTTGATAAAGAAAAGTCTATTCGGGAAGAACTCTTATTTCTACTCTGTTCTCTTGGAAATGAGACTACAGTCAAGTGAGATTTAAATGCATAAGAGATGGTGTGAAGAAATGATGAACGACAGCAGAAATTATAAATATAACTTGGGCTTCATAGTGCTGTAGAGTGGAGGATTAAATATTTCCCGGGATGTTGTTTGTCTGCCAGATCAAGCTGATTCTGATGGAAGAAGAGAGAGGGAATATCCTGGTTTCATTTAGTTCCAAAATTCCTTTACAGAGCAGAACAAAAGATGGAAGCCAATGTAGCTTGATCCTCAGAGTGATGTACACCCTATGAGCTGACTGCTGCTTCCTACTGTAGACCTTCTCGGCCAGCCTCCTGCAGAGTAGCAGAAAGCCACATTGTCCAGTACGACAGATGCTAAACATGTGGCTATTAAAATTTATTTGTCAAAATTAAATGAGATTAAATTTTTCAATTCACTCATGCTATTTGTACTTCAAGCACTACCTACATATTTGAACAAGATATATATTTACTTTGTAATGCGACAGGAGGTTCTCAGTTCTAGTATATAAAGAGGTAGACTTAAAGTTGATATATTTCTGTCTTTTGGTTCAGTCTCTATTGAGACAAAAGGCAAATATTATTTACTGTGAAGAATCCAGTCTAAATCTGCATTTAGAGGGAAAGATTGTGGTAGAAACAATTCGGATAATAGGAGCCAGATGCCCCTGCATTTCTTCTATGTGGCATTTAGGTTTTTACAATTCAGTGTGTTATGTCCTGCCTGCCTCACATAATGAAACGAGTCATCCTACCGTGTGACCTGAGAATCTGACTTTTGCATTAATTCAAAAGAAATGTACTGAAAAATTGATCTAGTCAAAGCTTGTCCATGATTCTTAGAATCTCAAAAATGTACTTTGTATTTCTTTTGTACCAATTTGATGAAGCTTTGCTACTACAGCAAGTTATGTAAGTCATAAACAAAGGACGACATCTCTGTGAGCGGAAACTAATGCAATATCTGCTGTTAATGCTCTTTTCTTAGACTGCGGTGTGAATAGCAGGGCTGTACAGAAAAAGCAGCACAATTGATCTAAAGAAAGCTCTTCCATTCAGCACACCAACTCATACGAGAATAAAGGACACCCTATCAAACAATGAACTGCATTGAAATAGAAAAATACTTGAAGCAAGACTGCCAAATTATTTATCTTTTATTAAAGGAGAAAATCACACATAATTATCTCTGGTAAATTAGTGTGTTTGTTCAAGTTGGAGACGGTCTCCGAAATAATAATCATAAAAATAATCTACCCTTAATCAAGTTAAATATGACAGTCTGTTTTTAATACAAAATTTTAGAAAGGTACTTCAGAGCAAGGAATGCACTCAAAAGGGTAGGTCAGTATCAACCTTTATCCTCCTTGACCCACACAGTGGCTAGCACAGGATGGACTTTTACAAATGTACGGAGTACCTCCTCCATACTGAATATATTTTTCTGACCCTTTAACTAAATTTGCAAGAAATTACCAAGTGCAGTTTTTAATTTATGCATAAAGGTAGTAGCTGAAGTATTTTTAACCATAGAAATGTAGACTCTCATGCTCAGAAAGGAAACAAAGTTAAACACTTTTCAAAACTTACTCACCACACCTTTTCTTGGCATGAAATAGTTTGTGGCAGAGAGAGACACAAAAGAAAATACCTATAATACATATAATATTCATGTTTCATTAGCTCTCTTAAACAAGAGCAAAAGCCCCAACCTACTAAAGCCAGGACTTTTTAATTTTAAATACACAGTCACTGAGTTCTGATGACAAACATAAACATTTGTTTAAAGCAGGACATTGCCACATATTAAATACATTCCCTTTGTTTTTCTTGAAAGAGACTTAAGAAAGCATTTTTAAGGTAAATGCTCAAGAGTAGTATAGCTGCATATAATCAGTATTTTTTCTCTAGATTTTAAGGACTCTTCATAATTATTTCCACAGCAGTTTCACCAATCTAGCCTACAGTTTCACCAAGAGGGTATGAGGCTTCTCCTTCCCACAAGCTCACCTTTATCTGTTGTCACAACTTTTTTGACTAAAGCCACTTTCATTAGGGAGAAATAGAACCTTAATGTAGTTTAAATTTCTGTGATGGCTAATGATTTTGAACATATTTTTACAAGTGCTTATTAGACAATAATTCTTTTTTAAATTTTTATTGTTTTATAAATAATACCATTCAAAATTTCCACTTCCTCCTCCCCTCCTCCCATTTCCCTCCTGCTCCCCCATTCACCCTCCTCCCTCCCAAGGGTACCCTGCCCTGTGGGAAGTCCAAGGCCCTCCCCACTTCATCCAGGCCTAGGAAGGTGTGCATCCAAACAGACTAGGATCCCAAAAAGCCAGTACACACAGTAGAAACAAATCCCAGTGTCATTATCATTGGCTTCTCAGTCAGTCCCCATTGTCAGCCACATTCAGGTAGTCCGGTTTGATCACATGCTTGTTCAGTTCCAGTCCAGTTGGATTTGGTGAGCTCCCATTAGATCAGGCACACTGTCTCAGTGNAGGCCTAGGAAGGTGTGCATCCAAACAGACTAGGATCCCAAAAAGCCAGTACACACAGTAGAAACAAATCCCAGTGTCATTATCATTGGCTTCTCAGTCAGTCCCCATTGTCAGCCACATTCAGGTAGTCCGGTTTGATCACATGCTTGTTCAGTTCCAGTCCAGTTGGATTTGGTGAGCTCCCATTAGATCAGGCACACTGTCTCAGTGGGTGGATCAACTCCTCGCAGTCCTGACTTCCTTGCTCATCTTCTCCCTCCTTCTGCTCTTATTTTGAAAACTCACTGTTTAGTTCCAAAGCCCATTTTTTAAAACTGGGCTGGTTGTCTTCTTAATATTTAGTTTTTTTTAGTTATTTGTATATTCTACATATTAATCTTCTGTTAGTCATGTAGCTGACAAAATTTACTTCTATTTTGTAGGCTGCCTCTCTTCTCCATTGAGTTGCCTTTGCTTGACTACTTATTCAATAGTGGTACAACTGTCATTGGATGGTAGTTGTAACCAACTATGCTCAGGTTGGACTCTGCTTCGTAGGAGGGAATTCATCAAACTTGATATTAAGAACCTGATCAAAGGTGCAGACTGAGAAGTTCAAAGGCCCTAAAAGGAACTTACTGTTATCATTTAGCTAAGTTGATACGATGTCAAAGAGCTTACTAGATATTTATATTTATATCCAAAGACATGCTGCTCTCAACTTTAATCAGTGAAACTTCTCTTTGTAATGGCCATAAGTGAAAGTAGACACTAATGTGTAAGAATAAGTGATGGCTCAATGCTCATCTGTAAACAAGACATCAATATCACCTCCTCTAAGGAAAAGGAAGTGCAAAGAATTTGAGCTAGAAGATCAGGAAGGATATAAAGTGTTTGCTCTGGGGCATGGCACATCAATTACAAACAGGATTTCATAGCAGCTATGGTTGTCTGAACTGAATCAACATAACCCTGGGCTTGTCAACAGTCAGTCATATATTGAGGGCAAGATCTCATGGATCCTTGCATACCTCCTTGCTAAACTGATTGCTACTGATGGATTGGAAGGTAGTTACTTTTTATAGTTATGTACCCAAGAGTGAGCCTACCAGGCTCTTATGGATAGTTCTACCTGTGGACACAGATGGTCCTTGTTAAAAATCAATGGGTCTAACAATAAAGACTTCAATTTGGGAAAGGGGCTTATAGGAAGGATGAAGTGGCAATGAGATCTAAGAGTGTGGAGAATAAGAGTAATCAGAATGTATTATACATTATATATGTAGGGGATTATCAAGAAACAAATTTAATAAATAAAAAGATTTTGCTATTTATGGAAAAACTGCCTGGTCTAAACATTACTAGAAGAACTCCCGAGTATACATTTGTGAATATGTTTACTGAAGTGACCTGTCATCCTACAGAAAGTTAAAAAATAAAAGCGTAGAGATATCTGCATATCTTTGCTAATCTGGGAGATGATTGAGTTAAAGAGTTTTGGTAGCATAGTGTGATATGGTGAAAAATTTAATAGATTGTGAGATGTCTGAAGGATGAAATTATTTCTTACAAACCTGAATTATCTCAATAATTCAGTTCTTTAGCACTTTTCATAGTCACTTTCAAGACTCAGAGTTTTTTTTTGGTTTTTCAAGACAAGGTTTCTCTGTGTAACAGTCCTAGCTGTCCTGGAACTAGCCCTTGTAGACCAGGCTGGCCTAGAACTCACAGAGATCCACCTGCCTCTGCCTCCTGAGTGCTGGGATTAAAGGCACGTGCAACCACCGCCCGGCCTCATACAGAATTTTATGAGCAATTTTGCATCTGTTGATCACCCATAGTGCCTCAGCCGTCTTTCTCCTCTTCCTCCTCTCCCTTCTTCCTTTTCATGTTCTCTGTGTAGAATGTCCATAATACTTTTCTTCAAAAACATTTTGTTTTGATGGTATATGTTTAATATTTTATAAACCATTGTTGACACACACTACTTTTTTCTACTTTTTGAATGGAGAATCTGTTCTATTCATTCCATTTTATTATGTTCCAAATCATAGGCATGGTCTAGGATCACAGTCATTGTCTAACAAAGCAAGAAAGGATTTTGGAAGTCACATTAAAGTATGTTTAGTTCTTTCTCTTTCACAAAGGTAGTTGATTGAGATTTGAAGATTCTTTTACCCAGTTGCCAAAAGTAATAACTTAGATTTAAAACTATCAATTCCATGATTGTAAAATGAAAAGGTTAGAAAATATAAATGGAAACATATTTGAACCAGTATTATTAAACGGCAAAGATGAAGAAATGATGACTTACACACTGATGGAACTCATGAGCATCAAAAGCAAGGTTGAGTCTTAGGTCCCTGAATTCTTAGTCCAATCATTCTCTCTAATTAGACTTTGCTAATTCTGTCTTTGCTGACTTCAATGACCTTTCATTTGCTTTCACTGCTCCTAAATTCACTTGGCACAACATCAGCCCTTCTCTGTTTGCCAGGGCCATGTCTTCGGATTATGATTCTTTTGTTGTCCACACTAGACCCACCCCTGAATTCTACAGTCTCCTATGGCTGCCATTTTCCATCTACCTAACTCTTCCATTCTTGTCTCTGTGGCTCTAACATCCATTTTCCAACCATCATTATTTTCTTTTCTGTTGTCTCTGTTCATGAGAGTTTATCTGAAATCTGTTCTCAGATAAACTAGCTGGACTATAAATTTCCTTTAGCGGAATTTTGGACAGAAACACCCTCTCTTATCTTAGAACTTTGTTACTTCATGGAATTTCAAATGTACCTCATCTTTTCACAGGAGGCAGCCTGTGGCATCTTTAGCAGAAGAAAATAATTCAATGTTTGCATTATATTCTTTTCTTTTACCTTTTTAATGGGCAATTCACTTCTTATATCATTATGAGGCTATTAGTAAATATAGTAATGAAAAGGATTTGGGGACATGCTTCACACTTACATATAAAAGCATTGGAACTATTTCAAATCTAGAGTTGAAATATACCTTAGTTATTGATATTCAGATAAATTTTTGTATGAGTCATCTTTCTGTCAATGCAACAAAATACATGAGCTAATCAGTTCAGCAGTAGAAATGTATATATGGCTCGCACTTTGGAAGCTTTAATCCATAGTCATTTGGGGTCTTGCACTAAGGAAGTCCACCGAGGTGAGAATGGCTTTCAGGGAAGCCCTCAGCTCCTGTCTTGAAGTAAAGGAGATTAAGAGGGGTCTGATGTCCAAATATTCACGTCAAACCCATGTTCCCAGTAACTAGAAAATGTCCTTTAGGCCACATCTTTTGAAGGTCCTATCTCATAAAAAGTACCAAGTATTTATTTAGGAGTCTAATAAAAACTGTTTGAAAGTATAGTTTGAAGTATCTGGAAATGATCTTTCTATCTTGGGACGGTGCTGTGAATGAGAATGGCCCCTGTAGGCTTCTATACTTAAATGCTTGGACCCCAAGTAGAAGAAATATTTGGAAAGAATTGGGATTGTGGGTTTGGTAGAGAGGTGTATCACTCGGTGTGGAGTTTGAGATTTCAAAAGCACGTAGCAGTCCAAATTAGCTCTCTCTACCATATATTTGTGTCTCAACATGTGAACTCTCTCAGCTATTGTTCTAGTACTATACCTGCCTGCCTGCTGCAAAGCTTCCTACCATAATGGTCTCTAACTCCAACCCTCTGATACTGTAAGACCCCAAGAAACTCTTCATTCTATACATTTCCTTGCTAAAAGGGTGTTCATCACAGCAATATAAACTAACTACAACAGACACAATTCCCTCTGAGGTATGGAGAACCCATCCATAAGTAGGTGTCAGGAATCAAAGATTGTCTCTTATTCTTAAGGCAATCCAGAGATGATGTGGCAGAAAAGCACCAGACAGTCCCCTCCCCGCACCACTTTTCTACTCCCACTCAAAAGCTCATACTAATGGGAGCAAGGCAACTAGGTCTCCTCCATCAGGGAAGGGAGGCCTCCCTCTCAGAAAGTAGACATTAAAAAGAGAATTGTGGGCAGATTCATTTCTGAGCCACTGCAGAGAGGAAAGCTAACAATTCATGTGGCAAATTAGGATTAGAAGAATGGGATGTAAAAGGTGGTGGTGGTGGAATGCCATTTAAATGAGAATTAGTAACAACTGAAGTTAAAAAATGTCTATCTTTATAAAGTATCAGGCATCGGAGGTGACACTACGGTTTTACATGCATACATCTCATTTAATCTTATCAACCACTTTCCAAAAGTGTAAAACAATAGAGTTCACTGCTTTCCCCAGATTCTCCCTACCATAATCCACGACTTTGACTAAGACACTGGAATTTAAGTATCACTCTAGAGAGAAGGTGAAGAAAGGGGAAGGGATCTAAAACTGATTAAATTTGAACAGTTAACCAAATTTATCAGACTTAGTCAGCTGATTTATGGCACAAATAGAATGTGAAAATGGAAATAAAGGAAGCTGCAATTTAATAACATTAGCAAACTTGAATTGGATATTTGTAAAATTGTAAATGATATATTTGAAAGTCTTTTTTTAGGTGAATCTGGGGATCACAGTTCAGTTAGGTGAGTAAGTTTGGGGAGGCAGTTGTCATTCCAGAGGAGGAGTTTCAGGTGTAGGAGATCCCCAACATCATGACAAACTAATATTCCTTTGTTAAGAGAAACTTACTTAGAAACTGTAGCTAGGGAGAGGGGAGGAGAAGAGGACTACAGCCTAAAGAGTTACATGCTCTTGATTTGAAGGAGGTTCCTGGCTGTGACTTTGGGCTCAGAGCTAGCATGGACAGGAGTCATGCCCTACCTCTTAAGCTACTGTGTTGAGTTCTGCTCCATAGGAAGAGAGACCGTCCTGAAGCCCAGGTCAGATGTTGGCCAGCTGGTGGGAATGTTCCTCTCAACTCAGTGCAGTGGCGAGAACAGGGCAGGTGGTCGTTGCTTGCCATCTGGATGTACAAGCTTTGCATTTCTGAACCAGCACCCTTGCAGTTAATATGACATTGTGCTCCTTAGGGCTGTACATTTAAGTTGAAATAGCATCAAACTTTAGCTGAATTTTTAAGTGATTTTTCTTCTCTCCTCTCAATCTTCTCACATATAGATGGAAACACGTTGCTTTACAACTCCTTGTGAGTACTAGGTTTTGCCCAGGTGTGTGAACTGAAGTCTATCAGAGAATTCTTTCTGCCACAATAAAAGCCAGATGAAAACCAGAGAAAGGACCAGGGGTCTTGGGAAAACATCTTAGCCTTAAAGGGGATGTAAGGAGTGAGTATTCTGCTGTGTAAGCATCCCTTATGAAACCTCCCTGAGCAAAGGGCTGCTCTCACGGCCTCCCTTCTGTTTTCCTGATTTCCCTTAGCCTTGGCTGTAACCAAAACCCAAGCAATGTAGAAATGCACAACTCCTTGGTGTGAAACTAGAAAACATGGATATTTACAGGAAAATTATTCTCACTGAGCTTCGGTTGAATATGAAGCGTAATGTTGGCCAAAGTACAGTGGTTTCCTAAAACAATATTTCAAATTTAAGGAACGCTTCAGTATATTGGTTTTAAAAATTTATTTATGAAGACTTTACCCGGCTCCAAAATGAATCTGAGATGCTGTGGAAGCCTCTGAAAACCACGGCACATTAACAGAGCTGAGAAGCAAATAATAATGAGAGGTATTAAAAAGGAGGCAGAAGAGGACAAGCAAGTCTATTGGATTGTGGTGTCCGCTTAGAATGGCTGAGTATAAGGCTTTGTTCTCATGATTTTATGAGGAAATTTTATTTTATTTTTTTGAAGTCAGGGATCAATATGAATCAAGACTTATTGTCTACTCTTTTTATTGCCTTAATATAATGTCCCATTTCTGTCTAAAAAATGAACATACATTCTGAGCAAATGAAAAGTATCACAGAATCCATTTGTACTATTTAAATGATCCCGTGTTTTCTATGTATATTTGTGTTCTTCAAAGTAAGAATTTGTGATATCAGTATGATTTTGAAAATAACGAATATATTTATTAAATACAGCATGTTTTCAGCAAATATTTATTGATTTTTCTAAGTATTATTATAGGAATTTGTACTGCACAATGAACAACAAAATAAACAAAAGGAGATAAAATCCCTTTGTACTTCAGAAACAGGTCCCAGTAGAATTAGCAGGCAGAATGCTGGAATCACTTAGAGGACAGGAAACAAAATTCTGAACTTTGTTCTCACCACAAGGAATTCTAGACTCTCTATTGTGTCTTGGATATTATCTAGCTTTTCAAAAGTTTTCAGATATATCATTTTAGCTTAATTTCAATATAAGATGTTCATCAACTCTTCGAGAAATGTATACAATGTATTTTGGTCATATTTACCCCTCGCTCTTCTATACTCCTCATCTATACACCCAAAAACTATATCCTCTCTCTTATTAACCCACGGAGTCTAAACTTGCTGCAAATGTAATGCTGGGTGTAGGAACACCCAGTGGAGAATGGTTGACTAACCAGAGTCCACAAACTTAAAAATCATCATTCTTCCTTTCTTGAAAGCCAGCAACTTTCTCTCACTTTCAGATAAAGGTGGGGGCTTTTTGAGAACCTTTCGGTGGAATGCTGACTTGTTTGATATTATATAGGTCCTGTGTAGGAACCTCAGCTGCTGTGAGCTCATGACTCAAAGGTAATGTATTACATGCCATGCTCTTGAATATTTAATGCAGATGCCACAGCTAAACAAAACAAAAACTGCACTATGAGTTTAATTACTCTTCAGTGTCTAGAGCCAAAGAAAAACGAACAGCTACATGAGTTTGATGCACGAGTGATAGACATAGAGCAACTGGATGGGGCTTGTGCCCTACAGGCTATGCGGATGGTTACTGCTGCTTTCCATTTGAATTTGGTTGAAGAGCTAATGAAAGAACATTTGGTTCTATTATCCTTTTAAGTTTTAACTTCAATGACTATTATCCATTGTTTTGTCCCCTTCAATTTCAACTGAGTTGTAGAAGTACTATATTTTGATTCTTCTGCAAAATTACTAAAGAATTTTAATAAAGAGGATATACCAAAATTTATGTGCTGGCATCCTTTGTTTTTTAAGTCATCATTATGCCATGTTTTGTTTATACACAAAATGCATGCTTCAAAATAAAACCAGAGGCTGAAGAGATAGCTCAGTGGTTAAGAGCATTTGCTGCTCTTAAAGAAGAACTGAGTTCAATTCTGAGATATAATATGGCAGCTCATAACCTCTTTAACTCCAGTTCCAGAGAATCCTCTGCCCACTTCTGGACTCCACGGGTACCAGGCATACATGTGTTATATAAACATACATGAAAGCTCAACACGCATACATACAAATTAAAAATAAATATATCTTTTTTTCTGTTTTTTTTTTATGAGACAGGGTTTCTCTGTAGCTTTGGAGACTGTCCTGGAAATAGCTCTTGTAGACCAGGCTGGCCTCAAAGTCACAGAGATCTTCCTGCCTTTGCCTCCTGAGTGCTGGGATTAAGGGTGTGCACTATCACGACCCGGCAGAAAAAATAAATATATCTTAATGAAAAATTCAAAATAAATTATGGAGAAATAATGAATAAGAAACAAATTCTCCAATTAGGTGGCATTAAACATGCCTCTAAAGTCAGTATTTGAGAAGCAGAGGCAGGATGATTGAAAATTCAAGACCAGGCTGAGCAATATCATGAGTTAAAGGTCAACATAGCTTATATGGTAAGACCCTATATCAAAAAAGCAATGAGACCAGAAACCAAAATGAAAAAAGGAAAACGTGCTGTGTTGTGCAATCTCAGCAGTCTAAACTATAATGCTAACACTTTCAGTGTTTGCATTTGTTTTTAATAATTTGATAGATACACACACCTGATATCCCTACATGTCTATATCAACACATCAACACACACACACACACACACTTACACACACATTTATATAAAGCTGAATAGTAATATTTAGTAACATGAAAATATTTCTTACTTATGTGCATTGCCTCTTGTTTAATAAAGTCTCTTGGAAAATTGTTCATGTATCTTTATACTTAGACATACTTCATTGAGTCCAGAATTTTTTATATTAGTAATAAAAATCAGTGATTTTAGCAAATAATGCTAAGTATGTTTTCAGCCTTTTAAATAATAATATAGTTTTAAATTTTATTTTAAGTAACAGATTTTAGATTTATTTTAAATAATAATAAAATTAAAGTTATTGACTTAATCAGTATGTAAATTTAATGGTATATTAGATAACACCAAAGTATTTTGCACAAAGATGCTATGAATTTCTACTCAAATCCAAAATGTTTGAAGACTTTCATATTCACTCATAATTACCAGCACTGGCTACACCAGCCTTTTTAACATTCTTGAACTAAGATTTAAAAAGTGGCATCAGGATATTTAGTGTATATTTGTTCAGCTGTTATAAATTAGGTTATTTTTAAAGTTGTAATGTTTCAAAGTATAGTGTGTGTGTGGGTTTGTGTGTGCATGTGCGCATGTGTTGTTATTGTTGTCTTTTGCTACTAAGTTTAAAATTTGAGTTATAATTTCTATTAATTTCATGCTTCCTTTTTTCTTTTTCTTTTTTATTGTTATTAAAAAATTTTTCCACCTCCTCCCCTTATCCATATATAGTCACCCATTTCAGTAGCCTGGGGTTATTAAAGTCCACAGCTGCTTGAAGATATGGAGTTTAGGTAGGACTAATACTGTTTTTAAGATAGGGTCCTAGGGAAAAAGATAAGAACCAGAGAGACAGACAAGCAAATCGATGGCTAAAGATTTACCAGTGAATGTTTGTTTGCTTACACCAAGAAATTTATACCTCATTCAACTAATAGTTTTTTTGGAAGATATTGAATTTGGATTTGCTTCTGTTCTATAGCTCAGTAGGATGTGTTTTACAAGGAGTGAATATTTAATGGGTTTTTTTGACTTTTATTCTTTTTATCCATATGTTCAGTTTCCCTGATAAATACACAAGATCAGAAAAACTGTTTAAAGACAGTGCTTGGACTTGTGACCTCTGGGTATTTGAATATATCACACTTACTTGAACCAGTCCTAGGTAGCTGTCCTCCAAAGTAGTTTTTCACTTTATTCAGGTTTTTTAAAGTAGTGAATCCAAAGCTATTAGCAACTTTCAGTATAAACCATTATGCTTGCTTTAAACGAGGCATTACACACATTTTCCCTGGAAAATATCGAGCAGTATAAATTATTTCCAAGGCAATGAAAGAATGTGTCTATGAATATTATCCAGAGTGATAAACCATCGAATAAAAGCATTATATAAAAAGCTTTTAAGTTGTGAATAATTGTGTATTTGGCAGAGACTAATTTAAAGTGAGAACTTCAGTAAGAGTTGCCTTGATTAGAAAATAACTTATATAAAATATAGTTAGAGGTTAAAACCTCTTGAGAGAAATGCAGCCTGCCTTAGATGATTTGCAGAGCAGTGGTGTTAGAGACGTTTCTCACTGATTAATCTACCTCTTTTTTGTAAGATACTGCATGTTCACAGTGATTTTAAGTTCTTAGAATAAATTAAATAAAAATGATTTATGGCTCTCCTTATAAATGGAAATGCTTCTACTCTATTATGGAAAAGTTTCTTCTAACTTACTGCTGAAAACAATAATTTCAAAGGTCTACATTCACTCTAGAAACTATCAGTGTTTTAATGAGATAAACCCATTGCTTTTTTTTCCTTATGAACTTAGATTACATAATAGATAAAAATTTGAGAAAGATGTTGCATAGCAGCAGGTTGGGTTGCCAATTTTCTTTTCAATATTTCATTGAGTAGAGGCAACTTATATTTTAATAATGAAAAATGAAGGAAACAAATTTTCCCCATAAAAACTCATACTTTGAAAGGCATTTTATTTTATTAAAAACAAAACTTGTCTTTGAGTTGACTCATACAAAAAAAGAACAGATTGTATGGTGAGAATTCCGTGGACTCTTGATTTTTAATGTAAGTTACTAAGGATAGTTCTAGTTAGGACTAGTCTGGGAAAAGCTACTCAACAACTACCTGTCAGGAGAGTTAGGGAGTCAGTAGTTTACTTCCATCAACTTTTGTCTACTTTAGTAAATTCAGTATAAAGACTGAACGTTGAATTTGGGGCGATACATAATCTCAATGTATCTTTTGACCATAAGATATTCTGGTGCTGATTTTTTTGTACATTATCAGCTAGAACCAGATCCACTTGGAGAGTCAAGAGGCAGCACCTGGTGCTCCCAGTACTTATGCAGCTTTTCCTCATTTAGGAATTACCTACTTGGAGTGGCTCTGATGATCATGGATGAGAAACTTTACTGCAGTAAGTCTCCAGCAATGCTGACGCTGTCGGTTTGTAGACAAAACTCCGTGGATAAATGCTGTGGAGTACTGGGCTCTGGAGTCAGCGTGTGCACTCTGATACTTGTCAGTGTGAACCTGGGCAATTGATTATCTCCTGTAGCTTCCTAACATTTAAAATAGCATAATGATGAAGTTACATCATAGGGTAGGTATGATGATAACCTGGAAAAACTCACAACAGAGTCAAATTTTGAAATTATTATTGTAATTTATCTTCATTTTGGCAGTAATGTATTGTGAAAGGTACACATAAAACATCCCCAGATAAGTCATTTTACTAAAGTGATTAGACTTTAGAGAATGACCCTATAAGAGGCTTTTGTCTGAAAGTTCAAGTTGGTTAGAAAGGGGGAGAAAAGAATTTTTGCTCTCCTGGTATACTTTATAAGTCCCTTTGCTGGCTGATTGGCCCTGAAACTGATCTTTAAATTATAAATGTTTGAAAAGCTTTACATTTTAAGATTATTACCATACAGAAGTGTAAAAACAAACATATTCTGAATGGCACCATTTCCTTCAAAGAGAACAACAGTGGTTTGGCCACACCTTCAGAATATGTTACACAGTGACAAACCCAGGCTCTAAAAGTATAAACAGCATCTTCATTTCCACCCAAGTGATTTTGAATAAGTTAGAGTTCTGAAAACACAAGGCATGGATAAGATCCACCTTTACCCTCTAGTAGCGCCGGTGTCAGTGGTGTTTGGTGACAAGTATGTTGTTAAACAAATAAGCATGAGCAGGAAAACAGAACAAGCAGGTTGGGAAAGCAGGACATACCTCATAGTCCACAATGTCACACACGGTGTATCATCTTCCTGATGTAAGAAATACTCGTGTCTAAATAAATATCAGTATTTTAAAGAACAAAGGTTATGACTTATGTTTTCTTGCGTTTTGCTTATGTTTTTCTTAAAATTATCCATAGGATTTATTTATTTTTATTTTAGGTGCATCTAAGTTAACGCGTACCATGTGCATGTGTGGTGCCTGTAGATGCCAGAAAACAGTGAGAGACAGATGTATGCTACTGTTGGGTTTTGGGACCAAACTCAGGTCCTCTGCAAAAGCATCAAGCGCTTTTAATCTCTGAGCCCTCTCTCCTTACAGTTTCTTATGTCCACATAGTAAAATCAAGTTTGCTTTTCTGAAGATGGTAGTTATAACTAGCTGTTAAACTAAAGGGTTTTTCAGTTTCATAGGAGAAAAGAGTTGAGAAAGAGATGGTTATCTATACAAATATTAGGAATGGGAAATCACATTTGGCCTTGAGGAAGATATGGCCATAAAGCAACGTTTTAGCTACAATGGATTGTGTAATCTAGAACAGACTGTGAGGCTCCTTGCATGTGACTGAAGTCCAGTGTGCACTGAGATCAATAATACAAAGTGAGTTTTGCTGGGGTAACAGGGAAGAACTCCTATCAAATGCTGCTGCTTGAAGATAGTGCCACTTAAGATCTGCATGAAGATCAGAAGAGGTTTTAGTAGGCAAATAAGGGGTGGTTTGTCATACATCTGAATATAATCAAGTAGATTCAAGACAAACACTGGCATCAGCAGTATTCAAGTTTGGCCTTAGTATAAGCTGTATATTCTGTAATGATGGATAAGGAGAACATTTTAGAATCAGATCACAGGGAACTGTGTTAGCATTAGGAGCAGTTTTTCTTCTACTGGAAGTGGAGAAACCCTGGAGATTCTGACACAGAAAAGTCACATGTCTGAATGTTTCTTCCTGAGCATGCCGTGATGAACTGGATTTGGGACAAAGATTAGTGAAAATCCCAGAAGGAAAGTCAGGGTAATCAGAGGCTGTGGATCTCTTCTTGCTAGATGGCATGTCAGAAAGTGAGATTAACTAACCTTCAGACACTGTATAAATCTACTTCCCATGCGACTTCAGTGCCATATTTATTAAACTCCACGAATAAAATCTGCTTTCCACCCTTGTCAGTACAATAGAGTAAAAGTGCATCCGTCGATGTTGACTGTGAGAACCATCTAACGAGTGGGAATTTTGTGCTCTAAATCCCAGGCTGTGACTTGTTAAAATCTAAAGAATGCAGGCATCTAAACAGCATGCTGTGATGACTAATATAGAAATGAATTCAATTGAGCAAAATTGGTGGAAACAAGGAGGAAGATTAAGAATAGATGCATTAGTGAGAAGATTATAAGATTTAAGAAACTGATGCATTGAAATAAAACACTTTTAATTTTTTGGGTAATACACTAATATTACCATAAAATATAGATTTTATTCGCTTCTTGCCAAAAACAGTTTTCTTGTAAAATTAGGATCTGAAATTTTGTATATCTTTCTCCAACAATGACAATAAAATCTTCCTGCAATATGTGCAATCAGCACTATTTTATAGTTGTCATAAATTTCCAGATTACACAAATAGGAACAATTTCAGAAAATTAAAAGATTTTCCACTGTTTTTTCAGTTATAAGGCAGAAGATCCAAAGTAAGAACATTTATTATTGGACCTAAATCCCACACTCAAACATCAAATCCTTGATATTGCTTGGAGTTTGATTAGCCCATTTGGTGAAGGAACAGTAAAATAAGGGGACTTCAATTGGTGAATAGTTGCTATGTTTTGAACCAACATGGTACATGCATCTATAATCTGGTAAATGCTGTTGAACTTCATTGCATGGTGGTGGATTGTTGGTCACCTGGTTTTAGGGCTTGAGTGTAAAGTATTTTCCGAAAGTCTCATGCACTGAACATTTAGTTACTGCCACCACCCTCAATGGTGGGGGAGAATCCAACAACCTAAAGATTAAGACTCTATCCTAACCCATGAGGTTGATCTGTTGCTGAATTCACAGTGATGATATTGTTACCAGATGGTGACTTAGTTGCAGGAAGTGAGTCACTGGAAGCACACTCCTTCCTGTCCCTTGCTGCTTCCCGGTTGGCATGAGATAAAGAGCTGTACTTCCCTGCAACATTATGAGAGGCTTATGAAGGGTCATGCCACCATGGACTAAATCTGCTGAAACTATGAGCAAAATAAGTCACAGTGGTAGAAGTATGACTGAAAAACCTGACTTGTTGTTTGGATAACTGGGGAACTCTGTGTAAACTCAAAATCTAGAAGCATTACTAAAATCACTCATGATATTTTATTAATAATAATGCCAAAGATCAATCGAAATTTTATAGATCACAAATAATAATGACAGTAACATTGTGCTTTTTGAAACTAATTCCTTTTCCCTTTGTTGTGTCCTATGGGTTCTTATGATAAAATTAGCCTGATTATCACTATCCACCTAAATGTACATGATTTTCACTTGAAAGCAGAAAACAAACCATAATCGGTATGGAAGATACAGTTTAACATAAAGGCAGACATTTATATTGAGGTCCATATACCTAGTGTGATTTTATTTTTAATTCAAGTGACCTTGACTGATTAAAAATATCTTGGCAAATTAGTTAACTGGAAATATTTTCATATTTGCTCCAGCTACTATAAGAAACTGAAATTTTGAGTTTAAAACACCTAATGAAGACACAGTGCCCAGTGAAATGTACACATTGTTACAAGTTATGGAGACTAATTTTCCGTGTGCGTCTGGAGTATATAAAAACTGCACAAAGACACGATGAAGAACAAAGTCATGGCAAAGAGCATTTTCTTTTCCTTCTGAAAATTTAATAAGAAAAGCAAAGAGATTGATCTCAGTGCAAGCTCCACAAAGTTCACACCCTGTGCATCCTTTGACTCTTTCCATCCTGGGAGTGTCAGGCAACTTGAACCAACACACAGACAAGAAGGCCCACAGCACACTGTAGCTAAAGTCTGCGCTCTGAAACAGTCTTGAATTTAGTGAGACAGATATTTTATGATCATTATATATTAAACTCTCATATAGAGAAAGTTTGCATATTAGTAAACATAATCCATAGTGTGATTCATATACTACAAAATAATGTAAATGAAATAAAACAATAGCAATGAATTATAATACAAATGAAATAAAACAACATAAAAGATATGTTCACAGAGGATAGAAAGGTCACAATATAAAACATTTTTTTGAGTTGAACCATTTAATTGCATTTCTGCTTGCGTTTCCCAAGTATTAAATATATGCTATTTATTTAAAAGTAAAACATTTTTTATTTATTTTTGTTTGTGTAGTTTTGTGTGTGCACACGTACTAATTCATGATCATATGCTACTAAGCTCCTGTGGAGGTCAGAGGACAACTTGCAGGGTTTGTTCCCCCATTCCACCGTGTTGATCTTGGGGATCAAACTCAGCTACTAAGGTTTGACAGCCATCTTACATTTACCCAGAGTCATCTCACTGGCCCACTATTTGCTAATTTAGCTTTAAGTCCAAGATTCATCTGAGAAAAATAATATGGCCTAACAATTACAACATTTTAAAGATTAAGAGAATAATTTATATAAAACACATGATACAGAGCATACTACATTGTGTAAGCCAACACCAGGCCTCATTTGCAGCCATTGCTATGAAGTCTGTACTGCTATAACTCTTGAATGGATTGTCCCTGACTTGAAGTTCCATTATGAATAACATACAGCCAGCCACTGTTTTATTTCCTGTACTTTAAATATATTTCTTTCTAAGCAGATTAAATTTTTTATGCTTCTTTGAAATTTCTTAGCATTAGTCTTTTTTTCTGCCTCCACATATTTTAGAATAATATATCTAGAGTTCTTAACACACTAAACCTAATTTAATTTACAAACCAAATCAACTTAGCATTAGAGAAGAATTCATAATTGTTTTTACCTGTGGCTTCTCAGCCTCTGAGGGTGCACAGTTCCAGGCTCAAGTCAATATCAGGTTCTGTGGGCCTCTGTACCAGCCTGACAATGAGATTAGGCTTGTCAGTGGAAGGTAGTAAAAATTAGTTATTACCAAACCAAGAATACTATCTTGGTTCTGATGGGCATTAGACCCCCATCATGAATGTATAATGAGAGCTCTTCCACTGAGCATCCTACCTAGCTTGATGTGCCTTGAATAGGAAATTATAAGTAGGAAGAAATTTCAGAGAAGAAAGAGCAAACAAATGGGAAAGGAAAATAGGAAGTATTAGAATATAATAAGGGTTTCTGAAAGGAACAGCGAGCATCATTTTTAATCTGTCCAATAAAATAATCTGTGCAATATATTTAGAAAACATTTGTATACTAAATGAAAATCCCATGATATTTAATTTTGGTCCATATTCAATCTGTTAACAAAGGGTGATGTAGAAATGGTTGGGATAGATTTTAAAGCTGGTACACTATTTTTCTCACAAATATGATATGAATGTAATGTTATGAGTCCTGATTCCCTAATTGCCTTGTTAGAATCTTCAGGGTTTATTTAGGTGGAATGGGAAAGCTTGGGGAGCCAGGGGACTATCTATACACATTTTAAATCATCAAAGCAAATTAAATATTTTTCTGATCGAGGGTATATGGATTGATCTGTGGAAATGTCTCTGCAGTGTATATCTCTGCAGTATGTACACCTATGGTTCTGTCATTAGGGATTGTTTGAAAAACTATCAAGCATAAAATCTGCCTGAGATTAGTGCTGCCTAGAGACCAGAGACCGGGGTTCTCTGAAACCCCGAACAAGAAGTAGGCCAGACCTTTGCAGGAGAAAGAGATACACAGGACACAAGGATAAAAGGTTAACATTGTCACTGGTTGCAGAACAGTGTGACTGGGCTATATGAAGTCCATCAATCAAATGACGTACCTGATAACTGGTACTGTTTTGGTCTAAGCTTGGTTAGGTTTTGGCTCGAAAAAAATTCCCATACAAATTCCTTTTCATGAAAATTTCATCTCATATGTCATAACCTCACAGATGGTGGGTCTCTCTTTGCCAGGCAGTAAACTCAGGTGACCTTCCAGAGGTCTCAAAGTCCTTATTTTTCCTTATCAACTCAAAATGTAATTTCTATATAATGTCCTATCATTGCACAGGGCTTACACAGGGCTTACACGGGGCTTTGATTCATATCAGACACAAATGCCCTCTTTCATGTGCTTAAATATTGAGTAATTGGATAATTGATGTACTGAATAAGATGAAAGGATTCTGACTGAGCCATGTGCTTGATTGAGGGTGTCTAGCAGTATTTGGGCAAAATTAGGAATTTGGAATGAACAGGGACTGCATCATTTTTCACATATAAAATAATCAAACAAAGTTTACAGTTATTCAGAAATTGATTTTCAACCTGACTTCATTATTGGGCTAGACTGAGATAACAAGGAATGCCTGTACCTGCAAACTGAATTTAATACACAAGTATAGTAGACCATTATGCCGTGGGAAATTAAGGTTCATGGCGTGAATGAAAGAATCACTCAGTATCACCGTATCTGCAAGTGAATAGAGTGAGGCAAATTCAGAAAGATAGAAGTTTATCATCCTCATAGTTCCTAAATTCCTATTTACCAATACTTATTGGTTGGTTTTACAAGGATAATTTCCAGAAATATAATCAAACTACCCATGAAAAAGGGATCACATTTCAAGCACTTTTGTAATTTTTACTTCCTGCTGCTGAAACGGTTACAGTAGCTTCTTCTCTCTAAAAAGGATAAGAAGGAGCCAGGGCACTGGACACTATAGCCTTTCTTTTGATTTAAGAAATATGAGGATGTTTTTATAGGAGAAAGTTTCATTTAAAATAAGTGGAAATATAGAAGTAATATTCATGCAGATGATTAAGGAGCTCATCAGAAGTGTAAGACAGATATTTAAGGCCTTTGGATATACCTTAACACTCAGCTAGCAAAGTACCAGTTCTGTATCATCATGGCTTCTTCTTCTTTTTTGAAAGTAAGTTTATTATTTTTTATTGAATTTTTATTGAGCTCTACATTTTTTTCCTCTCCCCTCCCTGCCTCTCCCTTCCCTACTTCAAACCTCCCCCAAGGTCCCCATGCTCCCAATTTACTCAGGATATCTTGTCTTTTTCTACTTTCTATTTCCCATGTAGATTAGATCTATGTAAGCCAGAACCTGGAAACAACCTAAATGCCCCTCGACCAAAGACTAGATAAGGAAAATATTGTGGCACGCCACGTCTGCCAGCAGAAGAGACACCACAACAGGATTCTTCTTGGAACACACTTTATTTGGAGCAAACTACTTGAA
>LOJH01001838.1:0-14029 GCA_001685095.1 Ellobius talpinus
TCTGCTGCTTCTGCTGCTGCTTCTGCTGCTTCTGCTGCTTCTGCTGCTTCTGCTTCTGCTTCTGCTACTGCTTCTTCTCCTTCTGCTTCTGCTTCTCCTTCTGCTTCTGCTTCTTCTTCTTCTGCTGCTTATTCTTCTTGTTGTTGTTTTCTCCTTCTCCTTCTTCTTTCTGTTTTTTTTTGGGTCAGAATCTCATTATGAAGCCTTGGTTGGTCTAGAACTTACTGGGAAGACCAGGCTGGCATCAGATTTATAGATATCTACATTCTTTTGCCTCCCCAGTGCTGAGATTAAAAGAGTATGCCATTATGCCAGATTTTAAGACCAATCCAACAAGAAAAAAATCATGGATGTTGGAGGAGAATCTATAAATGTCACTTTACAAAACAAAACATAATCCCTAACTATATTCTCAATATTTTTCCTTATACCCAGAGAAAAGTGTAGTTTCACCCCTCAGCAAATAAACTTCTTTTTACAACAGATAGAAACCATTACAGAAAGACACAACCAATCAGAGCTGTGAATCCAAGTCCCAAAATATACATCCATAAATCATTCTTGCACACAAGATTCAGGGACCACTGAGAAAGAGCAAGAAGAAATATTATAAGAGTCAGAGGAACAAGGAGTTTCCTGTGAGATTATGTCTCCTACAAATATTAGTAGCTATACCCATGAAGTATCACCAACATGGCTACATAAATATGACTTAAACAAGGACAACACAAAAAGACATACAAACATGGAAGAAGAGGTAAACTCTAGATAAAGAAGAACAGACAACTAGGGAATGCTAAGAGTGGGAGAAATAGTCTTCCCCAAGAAAGAACATGCAAATTTATCCAATGCCAAATTGTGAGCTCTGAAAACATCTACATACCTACATGCAATATATATAATAATGTAATCTCAAAAATCAAAAATTACATACTCATGAATAGACTGCATCCAGGGCCAGGAGTAATTAGGGAAAGGAAAAGATTATTTCATTAAAGAACTAATTATTCCAGCTATGTCTTTAGCATGATTCAAGGTAAGCCCACCTTTCTAAAAATGGCCCCTTGGCATAGTGGTTGACCTGGCCCAAATTGAAATGTTAGGTCATCAACCAAGCCAGTGATTCTATTCTCCAGGAACAGGAGTTTATCTTTCTCATTATTCTTTAAAGAAATATACTACATAAGTTTTTCTTTTACAGGATAGCTAATTATTTCCCATGGCCATCTAGTCTTGCTCCTTTTCTGTCATTTTGTTTCATATATTTATAATTGGAATTATTCCTTCATTTACCACTTTGAGGATCCTCAATATAGCAACTTTAAAATCCTCATATGAAATGTCATATCCTTGAAACCTTCATATTCTTCTTATGAAATTTTCATATGCACCGTAAGTGAATTTGCAGTTTTATAACTGACGCTGTTTGCTATCTTTCTTTTCATATACTCTGGAACTTTTATTTGCAGACTCATTTTGAAGCTGGACTTTTCTTGGCTGTTCTTTATGGTTTTTCTCCCCTTATGCAACTGGCACGCGCAACCAGTGTTTGTTTTCCTTTGCCACCAAATGCCCCAGCCAAGAATTTGAAATTCAAGGATTCTGCACCCACAGTCATATTAGAACTATGACACCATTGAGATGGCCCTGGTTGCATCTTTATCTTTCTGTCTAAAGGCAATCTAAGCCCATAGACTTCTTGACCAAATCTCCAAGCACCAAATCGGCACTGATTATTGTTTTCAGTGTAGTTACCTTTGTGAGAAGTTGAGAGGGTCCACTCTAGTCTCTGACATCAAGCAGTAGCCTGGCTCTAGGCTTCCAATTCCTGCAGGACAGTTTCAGCAGTTCCAATTCAGTGATGATAGCACACTAGCTATAGTCTCTATCCTCAGATCAGGTGATGGATTACACCTTGCTTAGTGTGGATGATCCTGTGTGTTCCACAAAAACCTCACTTAAGTTTTATTTATTCATTATTCTACTGCATCTTTCTATTTATATCTCTTGGTAGCTTGTGTTTAAAGCATCAATAAAGAATTTAAGATGCCTTCTTTCTTATATATGCCCTGTAAATAAAGGAGGAAAGGGAAGATGCACATTGCATCCTACGGACAGCATGCCCTAGATGCATAAAATTCTGCCACCAATCTTCTTTCTTACGCTGTTAGAAACTTGACTTTATTTGGTGAAACGTTGCCTCCCCAATGTCCATCAACATGGCTCAAGTGAGTATGAGTACATACACAAGGACCTTGTATATTCAGTCATTTCTCTCCACCAAAGTAGACAAACCCAGCATCTGTATCACTTTACTGTGAGGCCAGTCTAAGACCTTTCTCAGTCTACCGGAAAAACATGCTCTCTCTTTACAAAGCAATTCCTAATCAGTGAAATCAAACTTGGATCTGTAAGGTAAGGAAAGTTGATTATCTAGAAAGGTCACACTGAAATGAAACGCGCTTGAGTGGAGAACTGCAAAGGGATTGGGGAAATCACTCTGTTTTTATGAAATTATTCAGCCCTTAGATAAAAACATGCCTACAGCTTCCCTTTCTCTAAAATTCTAATTTCCAGGAGTCCATCCACCTTCTACTCTACTGCAGATGGAAGATAGCAAGTCGATACACACTCACTGTCAAAATGCCCTGGAAAGTTACAATTCAGATCTTGGTTGCCTGCCCTGTGTTTGAATTCTAAAATCATTCTGGACTAGTAACTTTAGTCAGGTTATTCTACCTCCCCATGCCTCAGTTTGCTGAGCTGGAAAGTAAGGACTAAAAAATAGGCTTAACATCATAAGACTCTTATACTTCATAAATGAATTAATGTTAAAGAACCTTTGAACCTACCTGACTCACAACACGCCCTGCATGTGCTGAGTGCTGTAATGCTGTTTCTCTCTCTAGACTTAATCACATTTTAGTGAGTTTGCTTAAAAGACAAGTTTTCAGGCATCATCTCAAACTCAAGTCCTCCTTAATTTACGAAATGTAGCTGACTGAATCAAGCAGGGGGCTGTGTCACTGCCTTTGCTAGATAAATTTCTTCAAGACAGGCAGAGATAAATCCTGAATGTAGCACATTAAATCAAGAACCTGAGTGACTTTATGGAAATTCTTCCAAGCTTAGAGGCACAAAGCACTGAAGGAATATTAGGTATCTTTCTTCACAATGTGCACAGAATCTACTTTGCTTAGACTTGAGTTCTCAGGGGAAAGAAAGCGATATTTTTTGAGGAATTATGAAAAGACACTGCAATCAGAGTCCTCCATTATGACAAGGATAAAATATCAATTTTTGTCAGGATAAAATGAAGCACAGATTGGCCCTGATATGGAAAATTAAATTTCTAGCCTCCACTTGATTTGATATTTATCACTCCTTTACTCCAGAAATATTCTGTCGCAAAACATTAAAACATTTTTATTCATCACACACCAAACAAACTTACAGGCTCTCAGGAAAGAGAAATGGCAAAAGTGGATATGATTGAGAGAAAAATCAAAGGGCAAAGTAAGAAAAGTGGATAAAAAATAGACCAGAAATATGAATTTGCAAAGACAAAAATGGTGTAGAGAAATATTACAAGCATGGGTCTTAAGGAAGAAATGAAAATGCTATCACATACTCTCTGAAACAAGGCTACCCGATCAGTATCAAATCACTGTTGCAGATGGTTGCTAGGACAACCACATCCCTCCATCTTGGGTACCAAATATAAAGAGTCGCAGTGAGTAGAAAAGTCCTCATCACTTCTTCATTGTCAGCTTTCCTCACGCAACATTTTAGGACCAGAAAAAAAAATTTCAAATCCACACAAAACCAATATTTTTATCAAAAACATTCAGATGATCATAAATAGTCATGAATAGCTAAGCTGAAGCTGCCTAATGTAAGAAATAAAAATTGTGCTATGAATATTAATGAACCAAAATTTAAATTTTTCCTACTCTCTGGAAAGAAATGGAGTCCTTGTTTCAGTTATCATGGGTCTGTGGTAGAAATGACACTTTCCTAATTTACAAGGTCAACTCTGGAAATGTAATTAAATCAATGACACATATACCAGTGACATAAATGAACAAAGCTCCTTTAGGTTGTCTAAACACTGCCATTACAAAACAAAATAAACACAAAAGCATGAAAGGTGCGCTGTACTGGATTAAGATGAGATCTGATACCTAGTTAATGTGCTAGCAAACTATTCAATATAAAGATCAGAACATGTTATTGACAAGGCAGTCCTCTCAGTGACAAGAATAAGGAAAGTGGTGGCAAAGATTGCCTGTCTTTGAGACATAATAAATGTCATGTGGACAACTAGAATGGCATGTAACTACAAAATCCTTTGCACTTACTTATTGTGTTGTATGTAGACACGTGTGTACATGGGTGTGTCATAGTACCCCACATGCACATAGAAATCTGAGGACAGCTATAGGAGTCAGCTCCCTCCTGCTACCATATGGTTTCTAGGGATTATCGAGTTTATGGGCATGTAATTTTACCTGCTTCCTCATCTGATTAGCCTTCGAAGTACTTAAAAGAAGTTCTATACAAAAGCACAAACTACGCAATGTGAGATTTCAAATGCGGAGCAAAGGTAAGTAGAGAAGATAATTTCAGATGCAAAATTTGAAGGAAAGCGTTCTAAGCAGAGGCAGGGAGGAGAGAAATTGGGTTCTAGGTTAAAGTAATGTGAGTACAAGGAGGCAGTGAGCAATGGAACATCAGAGTGGCCACAAGTTTGAGGAAGCAATTTACACAGGCTCGAATATTTACAAACTCCGTGCCTTTGATAATTAGTACTATGACTACCAGATTATAATTACAGTGCCTACTTCAAAGTGTTACTGAGGTAAAAAGTACAATGCCTGACAGGGAGTGAGCATTCATATATGTAAATCGTTATGATTCACAGCAGTCATACGAGAGTTGAATCATAGATTATAAGGAAGCATGAATTTCTAAGTGCTTTTGATTTCCTTTTTGAGGGAACCCCAGTATTGAAAACTACAGCAGACAATCATACCACAGTACAGATATTCTGCTTGGAAAAGGCAGCCTGCTGGCGTGAGGACTGTGGATTGGTACATTATAAAAGTTCAGGTGGAAGGTGATCAGTCTCACACTACAGCAGAAACAGTAGGAACAAGAAAAGAAGACATTTATTTGGAAGAAACCAAAGAGGGGATTTGAGGGTAGGATTCTGTATGCATTCAAAGGGAGAGCTTTACTCTGATTACAAAGTTTTGAGTTTGTATTGTGTGAACAGGAATGGAATGGTATCATGGAGGAGAGTTAAGGTGGTAGGAGGATGGAATTGGAGGATGGAAAGGCTATCAATTAAGTTTCACAATGCTGGCACTGAATTACTTACAAAACCCATTCAAGGTTACCCAAAAGACACTTGAAAACATGAGCCAGTAATTTGGAAAAATAGCTTGGGCTTAACTTAATAGTTTGAGATCCAGTTGCATATAGATCTGAGCCTGGGAGAACATATGGCGTAATGGAGAGATTAAATGTGAAGACAGAGGAATGTGGTAGAGAACACTACGTAGGGAAACTGCAGTTGGGGGATGGAACATAGAATAGAAAGATGACCATCAGTGTCCTACATGACAAGAAAAGTGAGGTCTTTTAGGAGCTGAGAGAGTATGTTATCATCCATGGAAGGGTCATAAAGAATGCATAGGAAACAAGAAAGACACTGAATTATGAGGAAAAGATTAACTCACAACTCAGTGATATACTCACAATATCAAAACATCTAAATATGTAAATCAACAGTCACCAATCTGAATGAAGAAACAGACATACAAGAACAGTAGAGGACTTCAGTCAACACATATGCTTTATTTTGTTATATAAAGACATTTAATCTTTAATATGATTGTCTTTAATGGACAGTTATTAGAATATATTATTCATAAGGAAAAATCAGAACTGAATAGCACTATAGACCCCATTGATTTCACAGATGTGTCTAGAAATTCTACCTCAAAGAATGTAAATTTTTCTCAGTTACACAGGGAATATTCTCCAGCAAGGCTCCCATATTAAGGCATAAAGTTCAAGACTGAAATAATTTCAGCTACCTTTTCTGAAAATAATGAAATAAAATAACAGTAAGAAAACAGAAAAATTATAGATAAGTTGACATTTCAACAATGAGGAAGTCAGAGATCCTGACTCAATGTAGTCAGAAGTCTATTTATGGACTACATATAATTTCCTTGCTTATTTGTTCTTTTATTTAGCAGTATTTGACGTTGAACTCAAGGCCTTATTTAAGATCAACAAGCACTCTGAAGTCTACTAGTGAGGTGAGCTAAATCTAAGCAGTACTTTCTAATTTTATTTTTTATTCTGATGACTTGGAGAAGAGTTCATTTGGTAAGGCACAGCTGGTAGAAACATTGTAGACGAAAAACCAAAGGCTAGGAGCTGTGGTGTACATACTTGTAACCCTGGCACTAGAGAGATAGACAGGTGATCTCTGAAGCTCAATGGCCAGCAGCCTAGTCTAATCAGCATGTTTCCGGCCAGTGAGAGGCCCTGTACACATGTATATGTACACGCACACACACACACACACACACACACACACACATACTGAGAAACAAAAGTAGATGGTGCCTGAAAA
The DNA here is from genome assembly GCA_001685095.1 of Ellobius talpinus. Classification (NCBI taxonomy): domain Eukaryota; kingdom Metazoa; phylum Chordata; class Mammalia; order Rodentia; family Cricetidae; genus Ellobius; species Ellobius talpinus. The sequence continues at coordinate 6,653 of LOJH01001838.1, forward strand.
ACAGTACCTAACATCATTCTCTCTATACATGAGTGCATACATATGCACACAGAGAGAGAGAGAGAGAGAGAGAGAGAGAAAATATAAAATATTTTTTAGTATAGAAATCATGAGTTTGCCCAGACAGGATTACAAGTTTGTGTGCTACTACACACATTGCTTGTTTTCTTTCATTAAGGATTCCACAATCTTGTGTCCAAGTGCATACATACATGGCAAGCACTTTCCTGAGGGAGATAAACCCTCAGCCCTCAAAGTACTGAAATCTTCCTGCCTCTGACTCTAGTACCTGGGACTAGAGGACTTGGTCCTGGTATATGTACAATTTTTGGCTCTACCAAACTGAACCAAATGAATACCATGTTGTAGATAGCATTAACAATAACATGAACTGTCACATTATTCTAGGATTAGGTATGGTGAAAAATACACAACAATGAGACCAGTTTTCATTACAATGTGCAGTTTACTGGAGAGACAAACTGTCCATATGGAGATGATGAGCCCCACATGGTACCTTAAGTAGATATTGACAGCCCTTAAGATCACCTCAGTAGCCACATAGGTGAATATGAAGCTCTCAACAGTAGCCAGCATACACTGCCATTTATTTTATGCAGTTACGAATCTTTATATTCCTGAGAAATTTTTTTGACTGTGAATAGTTTTGTAATTGCAGAATTTTAGCTTTTCCTTGCATATATATATATATATTGCTGTGGCAAATTGTAAAGTAGACCATGACCTACATGTAGTGTAAACATTCATGACATCATATTTTGCTCTCATTTTCAATATTTCCAGGCTATGTGTTTCATCTGGGTTTTTTTTCAAATTTTCAGAAATAAAAAAAATCCACATCTAAGAGAACTTATCCAGTAAGATCTCATGTGGTCCAGAGGCCAGTTGCATATTAAAACATAACAACTTTGAGAGAATCATTAGAACAGAGAGGAACTAAGAACCAAATTTTAAAATCCCTTGAGACAAATGAAGATACAAACACAACATAGTAAGACTTTAATGGGATACAGGAAAAGCAGAACCAAAGTGGAAGCTTCTAACCATTAGCATGTCCAAGATAAAAGAAGAATTATCTCAAATAAATAACTTAACTTTACACCTCAGGGAGCTATGAAAAAAAGAAGAGACTAAACCCTACATTATCAGATACAGTAATAATGAAGTTTAGACCAGAAATAAAGCAGAGAACTGAAAAATCAATAAAGATAAAAGCTGGATTATTCCAACACATAAACAAAACTGACAAACCATTAACTGCTGTATTAGTAAAACCAAAGACTCAAACAAATGAAATGATAAATGAGAGTGCATTGTAATAAATATCATGAAAGTCTTTTAGACTATTAAGAGCAGTTGCTTTTTTTTAGACTATTAAAAACCAGTTGAAGAAGCTAAAAGAAAAGGATAAACTGATAGCAACATGCAACCTAGTGAGACAAAATCAAGAAGAAGCCGAAGGTGGCCATGGTGATACACAGCTGTAATCCTAGGACACAGGAGATCAAGGTGAGAAAGAGCATGTGGAAAAGCTAGCATGAGCTGAATGATGAGGGCTGGTCTCAAAAACAGAGCAAACAGAAACCAAGAGGAGAAGTAGAAAGAGAAAGAAGAAATAAATAGGAATATAGAACAGGCATATATAAAGCAAGGAAACTGAATCAATGAGCCGAAAGTCGTCCCGAAAGAAAAGGCCAGGAGAAGACAGACTAAAGACTCAATTCTACCAACATATTGGAAAGGGGCTAAAATCAGCATTATTATATTTTTCTAAAAATTAGAAGTAGACATACATTCAAACCTAACTTAGGAAACTAGCATCACTTGGATACTAAAACAAGATAAAATTCCTAAGAGGAATAACAACAAGATGCAGTAAGTCAATATCCCTAATAATTGCTGATGTAAAATACTCAATAAAATACAATCAAACTGAATTTAACAGCACATTAAAAGAATAATACATCACAACCAAGTGAGAGTTATGTCTTGTATGCAAATACGTTTCAGCAAACACAAATTAATTAATGTGCTGCTCTACATTAACTAAATGAAAGCAAAAAATAAAATCACACCAATAAAGGCTGAAAACTGTTGAACGCAGTTAACATCCATTCATGATTAACACCCCCAACAAAACAGATAAAGGAAAATTTTAACATAGTAAAAGCCACAAATGCAAAATACCACAGATACCATGGTCAATGGAGAAAAATTAAAACATCCCCTGGGGATTGGATAAAAGAAAGGATATGCCATCATCACTTCTTTGCAGCATATTATAGAAGGTCCTATCCAGAGGAATCAAATATGGAAAATAAAAAGCATCCAAAACTGCAAAGAAAGAAGTGAGACTGTCTATTTTTAGATGACCCAACCCCCAGAATTAAAAGAAATGTGTGTGTGTGTGTGCATACATATATATGCAGGACATCTATGGACGAGCAATAAACTACCAGAAAGGGCAATTAAACCAGAAATGCTATTCACAGTAGTCGCAACAACAAAAATTAAAATATTTAGGAATACATTTAATCAAAGATGCGAAAGACTTGTACATAGCACAAACTAAAAGTTAAAAAATGCTAAGAAAGCAAATTAGAAAGGGCAAAGTATGGAAAGTATCCCATGCTCATGATTAGTAGAATTAATCCTGTTCAAAATGTGTGCACTCCAAATGATCTGCAGATTGAATGAAATTGCCATCAAAATTCTCAGAATGTTTTTGCATAAGTGGAGAAAAGAAGCTCCCAAATTCACCTGGGACCACAAATGCCTCAAATAGTAAAGTTAATCTTATACAGCACAATGCTAGAGGCATCACACTAAGAATTCACAATCTCTTATAAAAAAAAAATACAACAGCCCAAAAAGAACTAGCATCAGTAATGATATTGCAGCAGCATTTCAAAATGCGAAGCCTTATGGAGAAATGGAGCAAAATGGAGATGGCAGCAAACCCATGAGATCACCGTCAATTAATGTGACAAAGCTGCCAACAACACATGAGAAGAGACGACCCCTATATGCAGAATGCCAGGAGCTATGTGGATGATGCTAGATGTCTATGTGCAAAATAAAATGGGGGAAACATAGATATCAACTAAAGATTTAAAATTATGAAAAGGAAAACTCTACTTGACCCTGGCCTCGCAACAGCAATGTGTCTTTTAAAGACCTCTAAATTTAAAAGCAAATGTGTTGCTTCAAACTAAAAATTTCTGTGTTAGGGTTAGGGTTTAAGGTTAGGGTTAGGTCTGTGTCAGGAAAGAAACAATGAACAAAATTTAAAAATAAAACTCTCAAACTATAGAATGGGAGTAAAACACTTAAATATTTGTGAACCATATATTATATAAGTGGGTAATATCCAAAATATACGTACAAAGAACCAAAAATAAATAGAAAATTTTAAGACCTGAGTTTAAAACAAGCTAAGGACCTGAACAGGTATTTCTCAAAAGACTACATATAAATGCAATCTGGCATATGAAAAAGAAGTCAGTTTTGATAATGATCTGGAAAATGAACATCAAAACCATAGTAAGATATAACTTGATAACTGTTAAAATGGCTATTCCCAAAAGCAGTGAGAGTAAATGTTGACAAGGATGAAAAGAAAAAGTAAATCCTTGCACATGGTTAGTAAAAATGTAAACTGGTCTGACCATTGTGTATATTTCTTTATAGTGTGTATATAAAATGGTACAGTTTTTACCCAACACACCGAAAATCAAATGACCCCTGTTGGTTCACCCCACTTCTGAGTATATGAAACGAAATCTGCATCTCCTCTATACTCCCATGTTATCATTCAGAAAAGCAAAGTTGTTGAAATCATAGAGATACTCATGGAGGTAAAATGGATGAAAGATATATAGATAGATATAGAGATAGATATAGATAGATATGTAGAGAGAGATGTGTAGACTATTACTCAACCATAAACAGCAGAAAATAGATCACTTATGATATTATAGATAGAAGGGGAAGGCAATCTTAATGTTATAAAACAAAGAAGAATAACACTATGTGACATTAAATTTTTTTGTTTTGTTTTTTGACATAGGGTTTCTATGTAGCTTTGGAGTCTGTCCCGGGACTAGCTCTGAAGACCAGGCTGGCCTCGAACTCACAGAGATCCACCTGCCTCTGCCTCCCAAGTGCTGGGACTAAAGCTGTGTGCCACCACCGCCTGGTGACATTTAAGATTTTAAAAGCCACATAAAATAGATGGTAGTTGTCAGTGACAGTGTGTGAGGGTCACGGTCAGAGGATACAAAAGATGGCTGAAATGAAGTGCTTAAATTCTGGAGATCTGTGGCACAAAATGGAGACTCGTCAATAGTTCGGTACTATGTACTTGAAATCTATAATAAAAGATGACATTTTAAATAGCCTTGTAACAGAAGCTGCTACTTGAAATGTAGACATGCTAATCAGATTGACTATAGTAATCAAGTCCCACAGTGTAGCCGTATATTAAAGTATCATGATTCACATCTTAACTACACTACACACCATTTTGATTTAGGAATACGTTAAGGAAGCTGTTGGTAGATGTAGGTCAAGATGTATGTGTCAAGAGTTTAAGGAGTGGGGAAGTAGAAATGCTAGGTGTATAAAAATTATGACTTAATGGATATATTTCCAACAGGAGTACATGGGGTGGCTCGTTGTACAGGATGTCATTTTACTGTGATGAAGCATCCGACATGTTGGGTCAATGGAAAGGCAACTGTGGAAGCTACCAGAAAGGTAAATTGTAAGCAGATAAGCTGATGAGTGAATGGAAGGAATGGAAAGAGGGCTGAGCACAGGAGGGTGACTTAGACCTGGCTGAGCAAGGTCTACTTCTACCCTGGGACTAGCAAAACTTGGATAGAAAGCAGAAATAAATAGTAACTAAGTAATTCACGGTAAGAAAGCTCAGACAGAATAGGGTTTTGTTGTTGTTGTTGTTCTTTTTTTAGTTTGGGGATAATGAATTGCTGGATGTGGGATATAAGCACAAGCCCATTCCACTCTCTCAGCAATTCTATTATTCTCATAGAGCATCCATGGCAAATGATCGTTCAGCCTTGACTTAATTATCTCAGAAGACATAGAATTCATTATCACATAAATTAGCTAATTCTAGTTTGGACTGTTCGAATGGAAAGTAAGTTTTCTGTAACCAGGACACCTTAATCCGACATCTACCCTCTGAAATGAAGGGATTTAGGCAAATTCTTCAGCATACACCTGAAGATAAATGATACCCCAAGTTGTTCCTTGGTTCTAATGAAAACATTCCATAAGTCCTTAGATATTCTCTCACCTTAATTTTAGAATGATACTTCATGCTCTTTCCCACCCTCTCTCTCTACTCACCTCAACAACAACAACACAACAGAAAACATAGGACAAAATAACTTCAGGCAACTAAGGAATATTGACAGAGAGAAATGGTCTTTCTCAAGGAAGAGACCCTCAATTGGTTATCCAACATCTGAGTTGGTATATAAAAGCATACATACATATAACGTTATAGAGACTGAGCTGGTTGTAGTTTTGTATTTAAAAATATATATGTATAGGCATATGTGTAAAATAGTCATATATATATATATATATATATATCCCAATTAATGAAGAAAAGGACCATGACTTTCAAAAGTAGTAAGGAGGGGTTTATAAGAAGGCTTGGAGGGAAAAAATAATTTAAACATACTATAATCTCAAAAACTAAAGAATTATGATGATAGAATAGGCTTTAAAAGGGCTAAAATGGCTTTGTAGCTAAAAATGTTTGCTGAACAAGTTTGAGGGCCTGAATTCTAAAGTAATAAACCCATTTGAAATCCTAGGCACCATGGCACACACCTATAACTCCAAAGCTGGAGAGGCAGTGAAACCCTGTAGCTTGCCGTCCAAGAAATCTAGCCAAATCAGTAAATTCCAGCATCAGTGTAAGGCCCTGTCCCAAAACTTAAAGCAGAAAACAATTGAGGAAGATGCCTGATTTGGGTGACTAATCCTGGTTGTCAACTTGAGACATTTGATAAAAGAAAATGAACCTCGATTGAGGAGTTACCACCAATAGGTTGGCGTGTGTGTATTTGGGGGGAGGGGCTTTTCTTGATTGCTAATTGACGTGAGGATCCAGCCCACTGTATGCAGTACTATCACTAGGCAGAAATGCACAAACTGTATAAGAAGGGTAGCTGAATGTGAGCCTGGGGGCAATCCATTAGACATTCCTCCTTGGTTTCCGATTTAAATTCCTGTTCCTGTTCTGACTTTCCTTAGTAATCACCTGGAGGAGCAAGCCAAATAAAACCTTTCCTCCTCAGTTTGCTTTGGGTGATAGTGTTGATCATAACGACAAAGAGGGATATCAAGCTAGAATACCAATATTGGCCTCTAGCCTCCAAGTCCACAGCACACGCACAAACACATAAACAGACAAAAAAATAATCTTTGAGATTAAAATGCAGAGTATTTTAAAAGAGCAATTGGTATGGGAGCCCCGAGCTATGTGGTATTGGACAAGCATGTGATATTGTGGGATTCAACTGAATTAAGTGGGAATGGGTCCAATGCCCAGCCCCATTGTGCTCCACAGAAGTCCAACAGACATAAATGCCAAGCACCTCAACAAAGGGGACACCTCTTCCTCTGCCCTAAGAAAAGTTGGCCTTAACTCCTACTGTGACTTAAAATTTTACTCATGAGAATTGTCGCTCTGCTTCTTGCATCGTTCTGGTCCAATTCTCAGGGTAAAATCCCTGTGGATCATCAGATTCAAGGGACTCATCACGTGTTCTCACTTGAATCCTTCTGACCCACTTTGGAACATTCACCTGGATTCTAGCCCAAGAAAAACAAACTGGTCTTTTCCAAACAGAATATAGAAATTCCTTGTTGTTTCTCAAGATATAAACTCAAAGTTTGAATATTAATTGACCTCCCAGGAAAGTTTTTTTCCTTCACTGCTTATTTCTCCCCAATCTCTAACAAAGAAAAATAAATTTAGTTCACCTAGATATTAATCCATATAGTTTCTACATTGTTGGGACCAATTGAGTCCTGGCCTTCAGCTGTTCTTCCCTGTCTAGAACCTTCTAATTGAAGTTACTAAAAGCTGTGCCTTACCTAGAGGATCAGAGGATGGGATTTTCACCTGTTGGCCATTGACGGCTGTGTATGTAAGCCTCCATGGTGCTATTAAAGAAGGGCTTTGTACCAGTTATTGGAGGTCCATGTGTTGGTCTGTCTCTGCGTGTGTATTCTCAACCTCCAGCCCCTTGCCCAAAGCTTGCGAACTGGATTCTAGCGCATAGAGCGCAGATGGGGGGCGCGGTGCGCAGCAAT
>LOJH01001838.1:16962-32912 GCA_001685095.1 Ellobius talpinus
ATAGATAGATAGACAGACAGACAGACAGACAGACAGATAGATAGATAGACAGATTGCTAAATATGCTATAATAGGGATTGCCCCCCTCCCAGGACCTCTGAGCTCCTTAACCATGGGATATTTTCAACACAGTCGTGTGTTTCCTCCTGTGAAGTGAACCTTAAATCCAGCTAGAAAGTAGTTGTGCATCCCCATAAAATTTGGGACATTTATGTCAGGCCTCTCCCCCAAGGCTCAGGGTCCACCATGGAAGTTGAAGAGGAAAGACAGTAAGTTATTTACAGAGCAAAACGGTGTCTTCTGGACCTGATAGGGCCACTGTACCCATGAACTCACAGCAGCTGAGTGAGGTTGCCTGCACAAGACCTACACAAGATCAAGCCCGTTAAAATTTCACAATGGAACTGGGGGGGGGTGAACCAGGAGAGTCCCCACCCTAAATGTGGAGCTATAGAGAACTGAAGGCTTATGATGGAGGAAGAATCAGCTTTCTCTAGTGTGGTTCTTGGTAGGATGAGCACACTTCAGTAATTTGAGGGTTATTAAATTTTAAAAAAAGGCTATGGTGTTAGAGGTAGCAACATAGCACTAGATCTGGGGAGATTTGCAGTGATTATGATTAAAATAAGTTGCATGAAATGAAAATATTTTAAAAGGAAATTCTAAAAAAAATGAGGCCATCTTAGCTTAGAACTCTAGAAAATAGAGCAGTGTGTAGGTGTTAACCTGCTAATACTTTGAAAGGCACAAAACATGAACCTAAAAATAAAAGAAAAAGAAGGAAACAAGGAAAGATACAAAGCTATGTCAATGTTACATTTTTGCATTGACTCAAAGACTTCTACAAATGGATATGTCTCTATACATGGGTTGTCTGCTTACAAAGTACAAATGTCAACCATCTCTCCACATACTCACTTTTGAGGGATGGGTAGTATTTTCTAAGTATCTTACTTCTGCCTCTTATTTCAATTGGTCAGTGTTCATCCTACATGGTATTAGGCCTTTCTCAATATTTTACTGGGTTTGCAGGCTTGCAACATGATAGCCCATATTTTTCCTTGCAGGAAAATTCAAGCTCAGAATGGCTTTATGAATCAGAAACCCCAGCCTTGCTGCTAGTTGCCATGGCTGCTTAGAAATAGCCTAAGAGAGAAGACTGATTCTTTCCAAAACTAACTACTGACTGTCCAGTTCCTGGTTGGAATATTGTCTAGGAGGTGGGCACTATCTCCACAAGAAAGAGCTGAGGTATCTGAAGAAGTCTGTAAGTCATGTGTCTTATAAAATTCTCTTTCAATATACAAAGTCAAGAAGCACTCCTTATGTGTGCCTTCTTCAAACTAGAATAACAGAAGATGGGCAGGGAGGGGGGAAAGGGAGGGAGGAAAGTTTGGGGAAGAGGAAGATAATTATTTCTGTTGTTACCTTTCATACATAAATAAATAGCTTCAGCTTGGAAACAAGACAGAAAGGGGAAAATATAGAAAAGGATTCCAAGGTCACTTGTACACAGAATTCTACTAAACTTCATGTCAAGAATTTCTCTGTAATTATTTGTATATAAATTTACAGGAACCCCAAACTGTGGAACATTTAGAGGGAGACATTAATTTCTAGAGTAGCATTTTATTAACTTTGTAAGGTAGAAGTTAACTAACCTCTCATGTCATGCTTTCATTCCATTTTTGCAAAAGAAAACCATTTCAGAAACTGCTCAGTGGTAATCATCAATAAGATGAGATGAGCCCATCTTTCACCAAGTCTTTGTAGAGCATGCTAAGGATACTCTAATGGATAATTAACAGATTTGCAGATTTACCTGACTTTGTAGATAACAAGTATTACAGCGCTGTGTGCATTAGGAGTGTTCTCCATCCTCCAGTGACACCAATACTCCACCAATAACAGAGAAACCTTTATCCTGAACATAAATTTTCTCTATCAAATGTCAGGAGTAACTTCTAGAAGATGCACTTGACCTGCGCAAGAGATATACAAAGCTGGCCTTTCCTTGCACAATTATGGTCTTAGACACGAAGATTATTCACTTGGACATCACTTAGAAGCATTTCCTGCTTAATTTGCTTTGCCTTAGAAATGTTCTGGGAACTCCTCCGTGAATCAGCATGTATTCCCAGCCCACCAGGGAATGCTCAGTCTCACAGAGAAACTTCCATAACATGAATTCTTAATAGACATCAAACAAGAAGGCTGAGGGTCCTCTTTGAGATGTATATACATTAACCAAGTTCTTTCCCCAAATCTTTAACATTGTTATCTTCTGCTACTTATACTTCTGAGAATGTGGGACTCCCGAGACTTTCTCCATCACCTTCTCTCCTCTGTTGCCATAGACACTACCTCTGCACTCTCATTTCAGTGCTGCCGCTGCTTGTCAAAGTCCAAACAGTTGGCAGGTATAACTTCCTAATTTCTAAGAACAAAAAAAAAAATGGCCCAGATGTGCGGCACAGCAAGTGAGTCACCTACACGAAATAGAACAAGATGTTTATGTCAGGTTTGAGAGGAACAAACCATCAAGCTTCCACCTTAGTGCCTTGGTCAGGCTCTTTGCCTGTTTGATCTTTATAACAGTTCTGTGCAGGAGGCATCACCTGCTATGATGGCTATTCTTGCTTGTCAACTTGATGACATCTGGAGTTAACTAAAACACAAGCAGCTGGGTACACATGTAAGGGATTTTTTTGTCAATTACATCATCTGAAGTGGGAAGACCCACATTTAATCTGGATGTTTTTAGAAGGGAAGAACGCCATTAATCTGGGAAATTCTTTATCATGGCAGTCTACATAAAGGTCAGGTGAAGGGAGATTTTGCTCTTTGCTTGCTTGCCCTCACCCTTGCAAGCAAGTTCATTTCTTCACTAACATTAGAGCACAGTTCTTCAGGATTCTGGCATATACAAGAGACAAGCTGAGACATCTAGTCTTGCGAACTGAGCAACTACTAGATGCTTGAACTTTCTGTTGGTAGGCAGCCATTGTTTAACTAGCTAGACCACAACCTGTAAGTCACTCTAAAGTCACTCTAATAAATGTGTGTGTGTGTGTTCATTCTATCTGTTCCATTCCTCTAGAGAACCCTAATACACATTCCTGTTAAAGAGAAGACAACACTGAACTTCAGTAATATCTGAGTTAGGCTTTCTATTACTGTGATGAAACCCCATGAGCAAAAGTAAGTAAGGGGGAAAAGAGTTTATTTGCATTATGCTTCCCCACGGTAATTCATTGGTTGAAGTCAGGACAGGAACCCAAATAGGGAAGGAATCTGAAGGCAAGAGCTGATTCAAGGGCTATGGAGTGGTGCTGCTTACTGGCTTGCTCCTTAACGCTTGCCCAGACTGCTTTCTAACCCAGGACCACCAGCTCTGGAGTGGTACTACCCACAATAATCTGGACCCTTCCCCATCAATCACTAATTAAGAAAATGCTCTACAGACTTACCAACAGTCCAATCTTATGGGGAGATTTTCTCAACTAGGGCTATCTCCTTTCTGCTGATTCTACCTTGTGCCAAGTTGATGTAAAACCATCCAGCACGATTGGAAAGATGTAAGTTGCTCAGAGGGATAGAAACCGTTTCTAGCCCAGAAATATTTTTTTCAGTATACCATGTTTCTCCACATCTCAATCACTCCAAAATTTCTTGTCTTGACTTTCACAAAGACTTTTCCAATTTTAGGGCACAGTTGCAACTAGAAAAACAGTACCTCAAGGCCTCACACTACATTGTTCCAACATGAGGAAGCTCAGGACACTCTAACTGAATCACATACTGACAGTTGTGCTTCCCTTATTCCAAATTGTGTATTGAGTTCCCAGTATATTGTGACATTAGATTTTAAAGGACTCCAGCAAAGAAGTGCGTGCTGGAAGTCCACTATTTAACTGGTGTATCAATAACAAAGGCCCTGAAAGTTAAATGATTTATAGGACCCGACAAGAGTTTGCGGGCACAGAAACTGCTTCAAAACACATAGAAGAGTCTTAAGAACCCATAGAAGAGTGAATCGCCAGGATTGAAAACGTTACTATTATAGTTCTGCATAGTTCTTTGTTGGTGGTCACTGTCTTTTGCCATATAAGGTGCTAAACAGCATCCCTGATGGAAAATTTTTCAGCAGACTCATTTATACACAAATCAGGTAGCTTAAGATAACAGAAATATATTTTCTCACAGATTTTGAGGCCAGGAATCCAAAGTGAAGGTGTCAACAGATTTGGTCCCTCGTAGCCCTTTGAGCTGCCTAGGGGTCTTTATATATTAGCCTTCCTTGGCCTACAGGAGAAGAATCTCAAATTCTTCTCCTGTCTTCACGTAGCCATCATCCCTCTACATGTTTGTACCCAGTTTTTCTCTTATAATAACGCCAGTCAGTGGATCAGGGACCACCCTCATCTTAAGGTGACTGTGTCTACAAACACTGTTTCCAAAATAGGATCACGTTCATAGGTTTGAATGGTGTCTTAGTTAGGATTTCTATTGCTATGACAAAACACCATGACAGAAAAGAAAGTTGGAAGGAAAGGGTAGATTCAGATTACACTTTCATAGCACTATCCCTCATCAAAGGAAGTAAGGCAGAACACAAACAGGTCAGGATCCTGGAAGCAGGAGCCAATGCAGAGGCTATGGAAGGGTGCTGCTTACTGGCTTGTTCCCCATGACTTTATCTGTCTGCTTTCTTATAGAACCCAGGACCACTGACCCAGGGATGTAACCATTCACAATGGCTGGGCCCTTCCCAATCAAGAACTAACTAAGAATCTACCTTACAACTGGGTCTTATGGAGGCATTTTCTCAATTGAGGTTCCCTCCTTTCAGATAACTCTAGTTTGTGTGTCAAGTTGCCATAAGACTAGCCAGCAGACCCAACCCCGTGTAAACTTGATGCACAAACACATCACTATTAAGCCACACCTTTCAGTTCTTATTTACCCCAAAGATCTCACATTAAAAACATAAATAACTTTAAAAGTTCTACAGTCTGCGACTTCAAACTCACTAAAATTCCAGTCTCTTTAAAATATCCAATCTCTCTTTTAAACGTTCAAAGTCCTTCTGCTGTGAGTTCCTGTAAAACTCAACATTAAATTAAATGCCTTCCTCAAGTTGAGAGAACCAGGGAACAGTCACAATCTGAACCTAGCAAAACCAAACTTGAACAGCATAAATAACTCCATTTCCAGTTGTCTTGGATTCACTCAAGATCTGAGCTCCTCCAAGGGCTTGGGTCACCTCTCTGGCTCTATTTTCTGCTACACACACAGCTTGTCTTCTAGGGTCTGCCTGGCTCTACTCCACTGCCACTGCTGTTCTCGGTAGTCATCCCGTGGTACTGACATCTGCAAAATGCTGGGATCTTCTGCTGCAACTTGGCTGCATTTTCACCCATAGCCTCTCATAGGCTCTCCTGATGGTGCTAAGCCTCAACTTATCTACACTGACCCCTTCAGTCCTAGTCCTTCGATTGCCTCTGAGGATGCACCTTACCAAGAGCCTCTTATATAGTGCCAAGCCTCAGCTGCTCTCCATGACTTCTTCATACTTTCCAAACCAGTACCACCTGGGTGACTCATCACCATGTCTGGCTGTCAGGATGAGGCACAACCTTGGCTACCTCTGGAACACAGCTCATGTGTACTCTCAAGAGGCACTTCCCAGAAAATTCCACCTCCACAAGGCTGGTTTCTTCTTAATCGCCACTAGTTTCTCAATTCCAGCCAACCACCATCAAGTATCCCAGCAAAGCAAAGGTTCTTATTAGTAGTCCTGGTATTTGGTTAACCACAGCAGTTTCTTTAGCCCCAGCTATCCAGAACTACAGAGTCTTCACACAAAAAGCCTAGTATAGTCTTTGCTTCCCCCTGAAACTTCATAAGCCAGGCCTCCATCTTCTACACTGCTCTCAACGCTCTAATCTTCCAAGTTCCTAAAGAACATCCCGCTGTGCTCTCAACATTTGGTGGCTTTTCTAGCTCAGAGAACAAAAGTTCTTCCACAGTCTTCCACAAAGATCCCCAAAGCAGATCTATCACAGCAATACCCTATGATCCTGGTACCAACTTGTCTTAGTTAGGGTTTCTATTGCTGTGACAAAACACCATGACCAAAAAGTAAGTTGGAAGGAAAGGGTGGATTCAGCTTACACTTCTATATCACTATTCATCATCAAAGGAAGTCAGCATGGAACTAAAACAGGGAAGGATCCTGGAGACAGGAGCTGATGTAGAGGCCTTGAAGCTTCCTGGCTTGTTTCCCATGGCTTCCTCAGTCTGCTTTCTTATAGAACCCAGGACCACCAGCAACTGACAGAACCACCCACAACAGAGTGGGCCCTCTGCAATAGGTGACTCAAAAATGTCTTACAGCTAGATCTTATCAAAGCATTTTCTGAATTAAAGTTCCTATCTTTCAGCTAACTCTAGTATGTGTGTCAAACTGACATAAGACTAGCCAGCACAAATAGACATAAAATTTGGTGGACACTGGTCAACCCAAATATCTGGCTTCTGCCCATGACATCATCCCACCACCACCAATAATGATAATCCAAATTGTCTTCAGACGATGCCAAACATCCTTTCAAGGATAAAAAAATCACCTATGATTGACAATCACTATTTCACAGAGATCAAAAAATGGGAGTTGTTAGCATGGCTACATATCCAACAGGGATGCCAGTAGAAACGATTGGAGGTAAAAGAAGAGGGGGTAGCTCCGCCAGCTTTCACAATTGCTCTCCCCTCTTCATCCTTTTTCCCTCTTACTACACTTATCCCATCCCTCTATTTTTGTATACATGCAAGGTGCATGTTTGTGTGTGGTTATACATGTGTTTGAGGAGGTCAGAAGACATCCCCAGACCTCAAGAGACCTTTGAGAAAGGGTCTCTCAGTAGCCTGCCAATGACTGGCTGATCAGTCCCAGGGATTTTTTTTTTGTCTCCGGATTTTCAGTGCCAGGATTACAAATATTTGCCACTATGCCCCGGATTTTTACATAAATTCTGATTACCAGCCTCAGGTCTTCATGCTTGCGGGGCAATCACTTCACCGATAGAGCCATCCTCCAAATACCTCTTTCTCACTTTTTCTCCTTTTATTTGTTTGCCCTTCAGCCTGCCTTTTTCTCCATGTTCCTTTGGTTTCCCCCCCTTATCTGTCAGTGCCTCCCCATTTCCTTCTTTAGGTGTCATGGCAACAATAGAGCACCATAGCATCATCATAGTACCACCAGGGAGGTTTCCATGGAAAACATCAGCTCCAACTGACGGGTGAAAGATAGTTAAGGTAAAGCTGCAGAAGATGGAGGCAAAACAGACTGTCCTCTTCCTTGTCATCTTGTGAAGAATGGCTCTTACCCAGTCCTTTATTTCTTAAGAGTTTATTACATTTATTCAGTGAGGGGAAAAAAGAAATGTAAAAGGAATTATGAACTCTTGAGGAAAATTACTTTTTTTAAGGTTAAGTAGCATGACAATGGCAGCTGATGGAGCAAATTAAATTCTAACTGCACCAGTGGTTTGAAAGATATCATTTTGCTAAGTGTTACTGAGAAAATGCCTTCTTGGGAATATGATGCTCACGTTCAGAATGAACACTTGTGAGTTGTGGCATTCGATTCAATTAGGTGAAATTCACTAATATGAAAAGGAGAAAGGCCAGATGGGAAACTACAGTTCGTTCAACAGGTCCAGAGCATTTTCATAGAAAACATAAATGCAAGAACTTTATGAGAACATGGGTTTATTTAAAACAAGGTCAAAGGGAAGGAGAACATTTCATATTTGCATCAATGAGCAGTTACAGTTGTGGTTAGAATTAGTTAATTTTGTAGGTATTTGAAAAGTATGCATAAAATACACTTTGCCTCTGTCAATCTAAGGCAGCTTCATAGGGATTAACCCATCATAGAAAAACATCTTCAGTCCCCAAGACTTGATTCCATCGTCACAGGAAGAAGATGCTCAGGACAATTATAATTTCATGATGTCAAAGCCAGCAATCAAGAATGTTGAATAGTAAAGGCAGCCACCAATGGGGGCTTTTCAGTAACCATCCAGTTATCATTTTAAAAATTCGTCAATGAGTACTGTGAAGCAGTCTTCATGAAATATCTACAGCCCATCTGGTAGACCACTTCTCTTAAGGCATCTCTGTGGGGCTTGCAGAAAGAGTTTCAAAATCTTACTCTGCCTACGTATAAGCAAGCCTGCCTCATTAGTGATCAATTACCAGCCTGGTCAGTCCTAATAAGTCATTAATATATACCTTATACTGTCAAATCCAGTAATTGGGTGCCACACATCCGATAAGCCATCAAATGCTATTATTAATAAAGCCCTCAAAGCTCCACCAGGATCCATATTGTGTAAACGAGGCACCAAATTGGGTCATTTTTCAATGCCTTACAATTTGGCCTGTGATAGATCAGCTCAAAGCAGCTGGCGCTGGAACCCAAAGGCAGAGTCTTGCTGTCTAGCTCCTCATTAGTATTGATTCCTGAAGCTTCCAATAGACGTATTGTTTGAAAAAACCTTCTTTGGGTGGGCTGTTGAGGTATAATGAATTTAACCATGACCATGTGGGGTAGTCCCCAGTTCCTCCTTTTACATGTACAACAGTATCAGGCTAGCAATGTTGCTAGGCCATAGCCAATGAGATCACATCCTGTTTGGATTAAGTACTTTCGAAAAGGAGGAGTCAGTCGCGTCCAGAGAATTGAAAGAAAAGGTCGAAGAGAAATTGCAAAAGTCAAAACTAGTGAGAAGAGGTCCAAGGAGTCTAGGTGATGGAGAAACTGCTTTCCTTGACCTGTTAAAATGTCTGCTACCTGACCAAGGGCATCCCCCAGGAATTTTTTTTCCTAATATGGAATTGTATTCATTCAGTCAGTCCTACTACCCATTCTTTCATTTAGCAAATTTTGATGGGCCTGCCAATCATGTCACATGCCAGGCATTTGAATAGAAAGACTTTTGATAGATGTCCCACGTCTATGTGTTTCAGGAATGATATAAGCATCAACAGTCACTCTTCCTCTCTCTGCCTTTTATTGGCACCTCCTGGCCATCCTTCAAATCCCAGCCTAAATGACACTCCCAGAGAATTCTGATTTACCTGCTTTCTCAGAGTTACAGCAAGTACCACAGCTCTATACTTCTTTGCACGGTTGCCTTGATTTGAAGACTTACTCGCTTTGGCTGTCATTCCTAAAGTGTTTGCCACTATATTCCTTGTACCTTGCTTGGTACCTGAAATACACTAAGTGCATAATCATTGCTGATTGATTAAATGTTGAAGTCAAACTGCAGAAGGCAACCCCGACCAATGGGATAGCTTATCAGCAGCTGGACAGCAGCAGTCTTCAAGAACAGAGAGGAGAGTCAATCAAGGCTTCCACTAACAATTCTCAGCTTCCTGCCCACAGCAATCATCCATAAAGATCCCCTTACCCTCCTCCTTCTACACTTCTTCAATATCCATCACTCTCTGCTTCCTGACTGTATATACAATGTGACCAGCTGCTTCAAACGCCTGAAGCCATGACTTTCCCACCATCATGGATTATATTCTCAGACTCTGAGCTAAAATCAACCCTTAATTAACCCTTCCTTCCTTAAGTTGCTTTGTCTGGGTAACAGTTACCACCAATGGGGTTTTTGATCACAGCAACAAAGCAGGCAGGGAAAGACCGTGCAAAGGGCCTGAGACAGACCTTTCCCTTCTTTGTTCACTGCTGCTTCTCAGAGTCAAACACATGACCTAGGACAGTGGAGATGTTCTCAAAGCATGTTTAATTTGCATTTCTGGTGCACAAGGATGCTAAACATACTTTCAAATAATTATTGGTCATTTGTAGGCTTTCCTATGGTAATAGACTATTCAGTTCATTAGCCTGATTTATTGTTTGGGTTATGTATGAGGAGTGTAGTTTAATTTGCAATTCTTTTTGTATTCTAGATATTAATCCCCTGAATGGTGCATAGTTGCCAAAGTTTGCTTTTTCCAGTTTTGCATGAGTCTCTTTACTCCTATAATCGTTTCGTTTCCTCTGCAGAAGCTTTATTAATTCCATGTGATCCTATTTGTCACTTGGTGGGATTATTTCCCCTGTTAACACTATTAATGACAGAAGGATCCAAAGAAACCCCAAACAATAAAAATTTATGTCCTGCGTCATAGAGCAGGCTGGTGAAAGGTGAGTCAACTCATGTTCATCTGCTCTCACATCCCTCATCCTAATCCCTGAACAAAGCAGGTTCCTACCAGACTTGCAGCTGTGTGTGAATCCAGAGTCACCTCCCATGACTACGCAGTCCTTTACAATTCCAGAGGGATCCATTGAGGTAGATCCAAAGGCTGCCTGTGGGTTTGAGCAACATGCCAATACTCTTCATACTTGCAGGGATAAAACCTGCAGATGCCAAACTCTCACCTCTCTCCTTGGTAGAGTATCCTTCGATATTCACCTCCAACAGGAAGCTTTGGAGATGAGAGTGGCTGCCATTGTCCCATCACAACCATCCTAATGTGACAATTCTATTCAGTGTGACAATAACAACTATTCAAAGGCCAGTGGTATAATTCTGCCGTTTGTTCCAGTGGCTCAATGGCCATGTCCCTGGCCCATGTGACGGCCATCAATACACATTTTCAATAGATTGCATTCAACTCCGATGGTCCTCTGGTTAATTTACACAGTGCCAAACTGACCTTTCCAAATGTGTCCCACAGCACAGTGAGAGGGAAGGAAATTTACTGCCAGGAACCAAAAATATGCTACCTTGTGAAATATGTGTTTTTTCATGGCTTGATTTGAACTTCATATCAGAAACTGTGGAGCGGCTCAATGATTATTCACCATTTGAGGAAGCAGAAAGGCAGTTCAGAGGCCTGTAGGGGCCATATTTCATAGCCCTATCAACTGCTCACATAGGTGATTAAAAGTCCTGCAACCAGCAGCAACTGCAGGGCCTGCCGGTCACATTCTAAAGTAAGAGATGGATTTCTCTGAGAGGAGAAATGTAAGAACATGCAGGCACAAGGATTTCCTCTGTGAGTTCATTTGAGAAGACAATTTCCAAGCCATCCCCACTTCTTCATGGAAAATCTATGCTTTTCTAAGCACAAGCATTATCTCAAAGATATGTGTTGGCCTATTCCACAGAGAATCATCTATCCTCTAAGATGCACAAAGAAGAATAATTCCCAAGGAGACCAGGGCTCAGAGTGGTGGCAGGACACACACACACACACACACACACACACACACACACGAAAGAAAAAACCTGAGCGGAATAAGGAAGGACGTATGATACAATATTCTGGGACTAACTGCAATCATTCTTAGACTAAAATCATGGGGCCTCCAGAGGATGTTGGGCGTGAATAGGCAGCTTATCAAAAGTTACGACCTTCGGAGGAAGGAAGTAGCCAAGGACAAAGGTAGGAGAAAACTATCACAATCTCACTTGCTTCCTTTGAGCAAGTCTTTGCTTTTATTTTCTTCCATTGTTCAGACCCAACCAAAATCATTGCAGCAAAGGATTCTACTGATATTGACCATGAAGATCAGTTCTCCCAATTCATAAACTGCCTGTCCAGAGGTATGGAATAGATATAGGATAAAGAAATGAGTAATATAAAGATGTCCAGTACACAAAAAATTATTAAGGCACACTTTAATTCCACATTCTGTTCTAATTCAGCAAGACCACGTGTCTATAAGAGTTTGATGGATATCCAGCAGGATAATAAAATTTATGTATGTAACTTGTTACCACCTTGAAATAGGCTCTTGTCTTTCAATTTACAAATGTTTCACTCATAGTAGATTCTAATAGTGTTCTGATAATTCTGGAGATGTCCTTTGTTCCTTCCCATCTTGTAAATGTCTTTAAACCAGAAAAGCATGATTTGTTAATGCTTGCCCAAAATGTGCACTGGCACAGATAATTTATGTATGTGTTACTTAAGTATCATAGCAAACATGAAGATGAGACATCAAAGCTCAAAGTCAACAAGTTTGGCACAAAAGTCCAAAATGAGACCTTTCTGAAGTTTAAATCCTAATTATTCTGCCATTCTGTCTTATATCCATCTCTGAGATCTCTACAATGTTTCTCAAACACACCTGATATCCAGAAGTCCTATCTGTATTCCATAGATGAATGGGTAGACACATGGGCAGAGTTACTTACTCTAAAAGAATAAATGCATAACTCATCAACCCCTTCTACTATCCCTTCAGCTCCACTTGAATTCATTTCACAATCAATTATTTAAGCTGTAATTATTTTATATCTCAAAATGTAGCAAAGCAGGAAGCAATGGCCTAAGAATCACACAGTATGCAATATATTTGAGAAAAGCTGCACTAACATAAATGCAAGTCCAGAAACATAACTGAGTTCATGAACATCTACATTTGGTGTGTAGAGAAACCACCCCAAGACAGCCAGTCATCCCTAGAGGCCTGTCTCTTTGGAAACTGAGACAAAACTCAGGAGTACAGCAGAGGCGTACAGGCCAAGCAGAGGAGGGGCAGTACAGAAAGGATGTCAGAAGACAAGGCTAGAGACATAGACAGTGGGAGCATATGAAGGCAATTTGAGGTCAGCAGCCTTCATTACCATAAGAAAACATGGAGGAGGAGGGGAGTCGCCCACTGCCCTTTTCAAAGGAGCGTTCCAATATGTAATCACTGATTTCAACACCCTGCTCATGAAAACATTCATGTAAGTTAATAATAACTTATTCATATTGGAAGGACTGGCGCAAGAAATTCTATGGTGAAGAAAATTCTGAAGTGAAAACTCTTTTTAAGATACTATTAATGAGATCCCTTCCTCCTTAAAGCAATGGCTCCTAAGCAAAAAGAAGGACAAAGGACATTTCTAACCATCGTTGCATTAAGGCTCATGGGTTCCTGAGTTAGAGAACTTGATTGGTCTATGATTCATAATGAGAACCTGAACCGAAGAGGATTGCCTCCATGTCTGTGATACCAGAGAATGACATAAGGAAAAGTCACAGAATAGTAAGTTCAACAACCTTCCAAAAATAAAGAATTGGGAACTCTTTCAAAGCTACCTAAGACCTTCTACTTGTAGAAATAAATAGATTTATGTGTGCATTAAGCACAACTTAATTCTATTTCTCAAATATAATAATAATAAAGAAGTCCCCACCAAGTAGAGGGAGGTGGGCCAACTGTGGATCTCAGTAACTATATCATGACATACTGATACATTCTCTGGGGTTTTTTTCAACCATATTTTCCAAATTTGGAGTGGAAAAAGTCAGTCACCTATAAATATCAATGATCGCAGTTGAAAATCAAAGACAAGAGAAGTTTCAACAAACAATGCTCTTCTCTGTCTAATCAAAGGACCAGGAGAAAAGCAACACCTGGGTCAAGTATCACCAATGACTATAACCACTAAGTAATATGTAGACGTCTACTCTGAAACGGGCCCCAGTGAGATATCCTGACAGGCTCCCTTCCCAACAAAGTGTTCCATTCTGAGTAGACCAGGTAGGGAAGTCACAGTGTCAATGAATACATGGAAGAATTCTGGGCTCCTACTTCTTCCTTCCTCCTCAGTAATGGCTCCACTGTGGTATCAGCCCTTTTCTTGAGTCAGAACTTCCACTACTTCCTAATAATGATGAGGCCAGCCCTCACGATGAGGTCACAAGAGACCTCTTCCTACTCAGTGTGGTGTTAGTTCAGGCCCCATGCACAGGAAAATCCCACTCTAACCAGAACGCACTGGTGCTCCTCCCTTGTGAGGTCAAAATAACAACTAGACCAGACTTCTACCCTCACCTTTCCTTACCAGAATAGGGTTAGAAGAGGCTACTTTATTTTCTAGGGTACCTATAACATGGTACTATTCATGTGGTGACTAAATCATCAGATTTATTTATTTATCAATTTTATGAAAATTGAGCCAGAAATCTGAATCAATAACTTTGCTCATTCTGCAGTCCTCGGGGTAGGCACCCTTCCTGCTTCTTCCAGGGTCTCATGCCTCTAAGTTTTACTTGGCTGATGACAGCACAGCTTCCTTCTTGCACTGACTTTCACAATGCCTTGGCCTTAGCTTGACTTTCTTTTGGGGGTTTCTTTGCAGCATCTTTTCTATGTGTGAGGATATCAGTCATTGGATATAGAGTGCACCCCAAATCCAAGATGATTTCATCTCAGAGTCTTTAATTATAGCTATAAAGATTAATTTTATTATTTATATTATAAACTCCCTAATGGCTATTTATTATTTATAGGATAATATCCTTATTAAACCCATTTACTCCAGCTAAAACTGAAGGTTTTAATAAAATGCACAGGCACATAGTGTATTTAAAAATGTCTAGATTTCAATAAAATATCAATCATTATACATTCAGAATGCACACACACACACACACACACACACACACACACACACAGAGAGAAAGATAATCCAGGAAAGGGGGCCTCCGTAAAGGTTAATACTAAGAGACAGAGAAATGCCAGAGTCACCTGCTAAAAATTTTTTGAATGGTTTACCTGTCAGTTATGAATACACTTTTATAGAAGGCAGTTATAAATATACTTATATGTGGATCACAGAATGTCATGAGTGAGATGTATTGTTTGACATGGTGTAGCCATGTTAAGGACTGTACATAGCCTCAAATCTGTGAGAAAATAATAAAAAAAAATCCCTTCCAAAAGGATGAGGCTCTGAGGGTTGGTAAAACCTACCTCTGGTCAATGGACAAAATGTTTATAGTGTATACAGAAAATGTACACAATACCTTTCCCCATCCCCCTCCCAGATATCTACAACCTGAATAATGTTCCCTTCCAGAGACTGCTCTTATGAAATTAGTTTAACCAATCTCTTTGTTCCATTGTATATAATAGCCCTTCCTTCTTATTTATCTCTATGTAATAATTCCTCCTCCTTTTTCAACTTTGTGCAATAACCACATCTGTCTGTGTAACTGTATACAATAAACACCAAAGCTTCTAGAACACAGTAAATTCTTTGTCAGAGATTCCAATCTACCAGATCCAAGTTTTTTTTTCTCTGTGTCTATGGTTGTCTTTTCTTCAGTCTCTCGCTATTCCAGCCAGGTCCATCCTGGGAATTGTTCTAGGCAAGGAACATTTTAAAGCAAGTAAAAATCAATAGCAAACGAAATGGAAGACATAAAGAATGGCAAGAGAGAAATTTTAGAAATGAGAAATAGGTGTGGGGTTGCACTCTGATGATCCCAGAATTTGGGGAGTGAAAATGGAAAGATCAGTTCAAATCACCCTGAGCTACTCAGCAAGTTTAAAAACAACCTGGGCTATATAAAACCCTATGTAAATATTTACAAAGTTTAGAACTGCGAAGTAAACTTAAGGAAGAAACAAATAGTTAATGTGTATGCTAAATATCAGTATGGAAGAGGGTGGAAGACAGATGAAATATTCTGTTAACTTGGTTCGAAAATAGACCTTACCAAGTCTGAACCACGAAGAAACAGCCTGAGTAAACCCCAGTTCCTCAAAGAACTATGGCATATAAATAAAGGACCTATCAGTCTTATCACTGCAGCTTCAGAATCAGAGGAGAAAAATACAAAGCTGAAAAAGTCTTACAAGAGATAATCACTTCATCTTTCTCAAATGTTCAGCCCTGGAGATGAACCTGTAGATTCAGAAAGCTGAGCGAGCTCATCTTTTCTTCTCAGAATGGATCCTTGTCCTCCAATACCCATCAGCAATGCTATGTACACATGTAGGAAGCCCCAGTTAATCAACTCCCAGTGATCCCATAGGACTCACTGCTGCCTGAAGACTAAGGCTTGAGTCTTGATCCCACCTCTGCCCACACAAACCCTGACATGTGAACAGGCTTCCCAAGTAGATCACCTGG
>LOJH01001838.1:32918-46160 GCA_001685095.1 Ellobius talpinus
AAAAAAATAAGCTGAGCAAACTCCAAGTAAGACGAATACAAAGAAGTGCACAGTAAGACTCATCATACTCAAATCTTCAAAGACAGAAGAAAAATAATTCTGGAGAGAAAAGAGAGGTAAACAACACCTCAGCCTCAGGGAGACCACTTGAATGAAAGTGGGTCTCCTATCAAAATCCACAGAGGCCAGTAGCTTTTGAGCACTAAAAGAAAATCAGCCTAAGAGTCTTCTATAAAGAACAAGGAATAAAGCAGTGTCATCTGCCACATCAATGGGCGTGAGAAGAAAAGAAAAGTCACGTGGCCATATCAACCAAAGAAGGAAAGGCATTCAATGGAACATTATGAAAATAACTCCTAAGCAAAGAGGAATGAAGGGATACGTTCACCATTCAATATTGCTCATCTAGAAACCAATAGATGGTTTCTACCATCATACATGATTGTCTGGTCTCTCTGCTGCTACTATACCAGATACTGGAAATTAAATTTTGTAAATCTGCAAAGAACAGAACTCTCACAATTATAGAGATCAATGTGTCGAGCCTCAGGCAGGTTCAGGACTTTTCTCTTTTGGAATGGTATCTTCTCCAGCATTAAGCAGTAGGTCAGGAGAGACAAAAAACTCTCTGACAAATTGTTTAGTAAGGACACAGAATCCCTTTCATGAAGAAACTATCAACTGTACTGTATAGATAGTCTCCATCTTCTTTTGGTGGTGGTGGTGGTGGTGGTGGTTGGTTGGTTGGTTTGGTTTGGTTTTTTGACACAGGGTCTCATTGTGTAGCCCTGGCTGTTCTGGAACTCACTTTGTTGACCAGGCTGTCTTCAAACTTACAGAGATCTGTCTGCCTCTGCTTCCCAAGTACTGAGATCAAAGGCATGTGAGGCACCATCTCTAACCCACGTACATCTCTTCATACCGTAAAATGGGGTTGCTCAAATTGCAGAGGGAACACGAAGCTAAGAGAAAGACTGAAGACTCCTCCTAAGATTAGGAGCAAGACAGGGCCATCTACTCTTACTAGTCCTATCCAAGCTGATTCTGGAAGCTCTGACTTGTTTGCTTGGCCAAGAAGAGTATGAGTATTGGTCTCTCTGACCCCAGTCAAAACCACATATCCATATTGTTTGTCCCAAGAACTGTCCTCAGTCAGACTCCTTATTGTGCTTCCTTATACTGTTCAATAAGAAAATCTGCCCCTTACCCCACAAAATGGATGTCATCTTGCCTCCTCTCTCCCACACCACTCCATTCAATGTCACTGATATTCCATGTCTGGAATGCTCCTACTTCGCCTGTATCCTTTCACTGTCCCCTCGGAGGTCACACTGATCCTTTCAAAGTGTGAATCAAACCTACCTTCCTCTGCATCAACCCACCACTTGTCCACTGAGGGAAAGCCACCACACTTAGAGGGACCACAACCTCTTACAGGAGCTGGTTCCCACCACTTCCCAACCCTTGTCTGTCTCTTCTACCTCTTGATGATTAGAACCTCCCAAGCAAGATCCCATCCCAGGATTTTTTTCAGATACCTCTCTGCAGTTCCCACTTCCTCTATTTGTGGTCCTGCAAGTCTCTTTTAGGGACCGACCCTCGGAGACTTCCTCACCTCTTATTATTCAGTACACTCCTTCCCCGGGTCTGTTTCTCTTCACATCTTATGGCAATTAATCCATGCGTGTTTTTCTTTGTTTGTTTGGGTTTTGTTGTTGTTGTTGTTTGTTTTGTTTTTGTTTTTTTTGTTTGTTTGCACCTTTTCAGTAGAATGTAGGCTCTGAGAGGGCAGAACACATGACTGGTTCAGCTCTACTGCCAACAGAATGTCTAGCATAGACCACGCAGGCACCAGGGAATTGTCCATTAAGTAACTGGATGAATTAAAGAAGTATTATTTGTAAGTTTTTCTACCTCATTTCCCTCTTCCTTTCTTCCATGCATTTTTCTTTTTCCTTAAACAGTTATGCTCATGCCTACTATTGACACCAGGCAGCCACAGATCCTGAAATGCATGAGTCAACAGCCCAGGCATAGGAACAAAATAGAACACAACAGCTGGGCCATAACTTGGTTTGCAAAAACTCTAGTGCAAATTATAATAGTAAACACACAAAAAAGGAGCCACGTTAGTTTGTTTCAAATCACTGAGACACATGTCTGACATTTAAAAAATAAATAAGGAAAAAATGATTTGTTTTTCACCGTGTTTCGGAGGTTTCTGTCCAACATGGCAGGGATGGCAGGGCATGATAAGCAAAAGGGCACAGAAACAGGAAGGAAAAACTGCCTAAACTAGCCGGTCTTTTCTTTCCCAACTAGGGCGTCAAGGCCCCAATATTCTGCTGACCGTATTCACAGTGGGACTTCCCTCATTGATACACACAGAAGGCTTTACTGATCTTCTAGACAATTCTCAATCAAACTTGCTAACGATCAAGATTAGAAAATCACAGGACCAGAGAACCACTGGGAATTAAAAGCTCCCAGGATTTCTAAATTAGCCATTTTGTGTGTTCACCTAATACTTCACACTTTAACAAATTCCCTGGCATTTTAAGAGTGTCTATACATTAAAATGGCCGATGGAAGGGTAGTAATGGGTTGCTAATGTTCACTTATCAATATAGGAGCTTGTGTCTGACCCCTTTCATCTGTCTCTGCCTTAGGGCATTAGGCAGTATGATATTCACTCACAGAGCTAGGGAATACGACCATGTGTCTGCCTCCAAGAGGGTTAGGAGGGTAGGTTTTTTCAGTCACCATCAAATATCCCAATAATGAACATACTCATCCATCTTGTTGTAAATCATGAATCAGACTTGGAGAGTGTCCAGGCCACCCAGAAATCCTGCACCAACTAAAGCCCCTCTCCTCTCCATTCCGAAGTGAGAGCACTGGATAATAGAAGCGCAATCACTTGCCAACTCGCATGCGACAGTTCTTATTCCAGACAAGGGCTTTGTTCCCATCTGCCCAAGAAGCGGGGAAGATTATTCACTTAGCTCTAAATGAAATGTATTTTCTGAACTTGTTTCGGTTGGATCGCCTCATGCTTTATGCCCCATAATAAGTTTATATTCTGTTCTACTTGAATCAGCAAAATCTCGGGGGCTTCTCTTGCAAGTTCCAGGGCGTGCTGATTAGCAACTCAAAGGGGAAGTGTGCACAAGACTTTCGGAAATGGAATCCAACCCCAGTGAACAAAATACAGCTCTCGGGGAAAACTGCAGCAAGAACCTGAGCAGGAGCAGTGAGCTGAGCACCTCTGTCTTGTAGGAGCTCCCATTTTTCTAGAGACAAGGCTTCTGTCGTACACAACAGGTGGAGCGGCTTTTCAACCTTATCAAGGGATCCTGGGTATAGACAGCCTTTCTCATCAGACCACAAGTGGATCTCATGTTCTCTCCTCACTGGGTCAACACCCTCTAACCCAGGCAAATGTCAGTCCCTGTGAGAGATGAGCTAATGGCTGATGGTGTGAGTTTGTCTAGAGACTAGACTTGTGACTTAGTGGTAGAGCACATATCTATCATTATGGGGAAGGGTTTTGATCGTTAAAAAAAAAAGCAGAAACACAGTCCATGTATTGGATGTTCAATGACTCAGTAGTTAGATGACTCAGGGCAGTTCCCACCGGTTGTAGACATGGAAGTAGAATAGAGTCTACTATCTACGATAGAGATCCAAGAGCTGTGGTCTCCCAATAAGACTTACAGCTCCTTGTACATATTCTTGAATTTCCTTTCTCATACTTTCTTTTAATGACCTTTCCCCTAACTTAACACCTTACTGTCACATTTCAGAAAACAGCCACCAAACACTGTACCATGTTATGACTTTCCTTCTTTATGGGCCTCAGAATTTCCATTTATGCTTTCTGTTCTCTGGACACACCTCAGGGTGTCCAAGTGGGAGGCATTCTTCATGGTAGGAACTCGTGTCTTCAGACTTGTGGGAATGTCTCAGTCTGGGCTTTTAGGACATTGCCTCGACTTCATGCTACACTCTCTGTCTGAATGTGAGACCCTCTGATTTCTTCTCCCCTATCTTTCTCGTGAGTCTAAATTCTGTGTAATATCTTCAAATGTACCTTTGTTTTTTAAAAAATAATTTAACCATCTCTAAATGGCTGACCAATTTTTGTCTACTGGGTTTTTATATCCTGGATTATGCTGTTTTCATTCTTAAAAGATATCTTAGCTTTGGTTTCCAACATGATTGCTAGATTTTAAAGAATTTTAGTCTATATTTATACTCTTTAATTTTTTTCTTCCTTCCATGGCCATTTTAAATATGTATAATTTGAAGAATCTCTCAAATGTATTTATCCTGTCAGTGTTAGAGCCCAGCACCCTTGACTGTTGTTGTGACTCTTGCGGTTTTTCCCTCACTGGGCACTGTTCCTTTGGGTTCAGAATACATTTTTATTATCAGCTTTTCTTTAGCAGTGGAACCCTAATGGTCCCTGCTAAAGAGTAGCTGGGCAGTGCCTTCTTTGGGATAGAAAATTTAGCTTTCCCCCAAATTTGTGTTTTCCTTCCCATTCGTGTCCTGGACTTGAGAATCCTTTCTTCTCTAACCTAGTTCGTGACCTTCCTCCTTCTACTTTCAATAATGGAGGCATCCTTACCAGCCTCGTGCTGGGTTTTTCTGCCAGCCTCTTCCTTGTCTGTACATTTCTCACAAGCTCACCTTCCAGACTATTGTTTTGTTTTGTTTTCTATTCTGGCACAAAGCATCTTCCTTTTATTATTAAGTGGGTTATCTTTTTGAATCAAGATTTTAAAAGGTCAGAAAAGTTGCAAAACTAGTTGAAAAATTGTTAGACATTTTTTACCTTAGAGTCCTTAAATACTAACATTTTACCATTATCTATCTACCTGTCTGTCTTCCTGTCTGTCTGTCTCTGACTCTTTCTCTCTCTCCTCTGTATATGTGTGTATCTCCTCTCCCCACTTCTCTCATTATTAAGTTGTCATATCTTATTCTGTGTTTTTTTGTCTTCCTATATGTTGTAATTTTTAAAAGAAGTGTCACAAGAGAGAAAGATACCATGCAATAGTTCGTGTGGGGAAGCTTTTTATTAGGGAAAAGGGAATGTAAAAAAGGAAAGGGAGACTGGCCTCTGGGGACAGGAACAGCAGAAGAGAAGAGAGAGGCAGAGAGGGTGGAAGACAGAGAGACAGGCAGAGGAGAGAGGGGGGACAGACAGACAGAAAGGGACAGAGAAAAAGAAAGCTGGGAGGTGGGCAGGACCCCTTTAAAAGGGAATGCGGTGAATGTGCGCAGAAGATGCTATTAGTGGCTGCAGCTGCGGATGTAGCCTGTCAGTACCCAGTATAGACTTCTGAATACTAAAATCACAAGGATCTATGGTTGAAGTGGGAAATGAAAAGTAAGGCCTGTGTTCAATGCTTTAATTTTTTTGATTCATTGGCATTCAATATACTAGACAATGTTGAAGAGATAAGCTAGGACGTAAAGCAAAGATCTTCTCAAGCTCACATCATTACGAAATCCACATAGCTATGAAATTTAAGATACTAGAAAACATACTTTTCTTTATAACACATAGCTTAGTAGGTCATCTACTCCCCCACACACCCTGCCTTGCTTGAAGATTGCATGCCCAGAACCCATTCTTCGGCCTCTTGACATCAACCCTTGTAGGTAGGGACCCTATACCTACACCACTAACTCTGGCGACCCAAGACCTGCCTGAGGACCATATGTCCCATACCTGCCCTCTGGCTCCCTCTTTAGGTAAACCTAGGAATACCATCATCATAGTCCACCCTCACCAACAGTCCACTTCTACTCCTCTACACACAGGCAGACCTGATATGTGCACAGTGATGTCTTCCTACCCCTGTGGCACACCCTTGCCCTCCTCCAAGTAAGGACCCTAGATTCGCTCCACCTACCACTTCAACCCACCTAGGGACTACATGCCACATGCCAGCTTTCCTCCAGTCCCTCTCTCTAGACGAGGTTTTGTGTTTCCAACCCCACCAACCCTAGGGCCTGCCTGAGGATTGCATGTCCTGTGCCCACCTGGTGGTATCCCCTCTCCAGACAGTGATCCCAAGCTCAAGTTGCCAACCCCACCTAATACCACAGGCTGTCTCAGGACTAAGCATCCCCTCATGAACTGCCCATCTTCCCAGGTAGGGATCCCAGACTCTACCACAACTCCACCCACACTGCAGCCTGAGGACAAGTCCTGAGCACTTCCTTCAAACTCCTAAGATTTGGTCATGAGAACCTACAGGTCTCTTCCTGGGCTTAGAAACTTCAACTATCCTGGACTGAGCTGGGACTGCTTATGTTATCTCATTACAACAACACTGACATACTTCAAGGTTGAATCAAAAGCCCCTTTGACCTGAACTGTAAGCTGATGAATTGAGATATGATGACTATCCAAACACACAACCAACAAAGAAAAGCAAGATTTCTCTACCAAGAAACCCCTATCAAACACCATACTCCAACTGCCTGGGTCCCGCTGTAAAAGCACAAACATGAGAACAATCAATCTTTGTGAAAAACTCATACTCTGAAAGTAACATTCCCTTAACAAAACAACTTAGATGATATATTAAAACAATGATTTCAGAAAATCAATAAAAAACAATCAAATAAGTTAAAAACTGTATGATCAAATGTCAGTTGAAGACCACAAAAACACAAATAATTCATTACATAATAAAAAGAATTCCATATAGGAAAATGGAATGCAATGAAGAAACAGAATCTCTTAATAAAAGCCACAATGAAATGAAATAAAACTAAAGTTGAAAAGTTCAAGAATTCTAAAAAAATTACCTCTCAGAGATAAGTCTCACCAAATAGAAGAGATAATATCTAGAAAACAAGGTAGAGCAATTGTATCATTCAGGAGAGGAAATGTTAAATTAATTTCTTTAAAACGTATGAATTGAACATGCAGAAACTATCAGAGACTAGAAAAAGACTAAACCTATATATAGAAGAAGGGAAAGAAATGAAGCTCAAAGAAAATATTTTCAACAAAATAATAAAAAAATCTTAACCTAAAGAAAGAAATGTCTACCAAGGTCCAAGAGGAACATAGAACACCAAATAGAGAAGATTAGAAGTACTTCATGCCATATAATAATCAGAATATCAAATGTACAAAACCAAAGAAAAGATATTGAAAACTATAAAGAGAAGTATCACCTAACATATATGGCAGGCCCATCAGAATAATACCTAACATTCAATGGAGACTATAAAATCCAAGATAGACTGATGTTCTACAAGTTATGAAAGACCACAGATACCAGCATAGACTACTATTCCCTGCAAAACTATTAGTCATAATCAAGGGATAACAAAACTTTCCATGATTAAAAGAGACTTAATGAATTCATGTCCACTAAACCAGCTCTATAAAGAATACTAGAAAGAACATGAACATCTGAAAAGAAAGTTAAGCATACACAGGAGGGCACAGGGAATAAACAATTCTAGAACTTTTAATATAAAAATTCCTAATAAAGCAACACCAAATAACCAAATTATAAGAAATAATATGCAAAATTATTGCCCAATCTCTCTAATTAACGGGAGTACAAAAAATTCTCAATAAAATACTTGTAAACTAAACTCAAGAACACACCAAAAAATGTTATCCATCATTACTCCAGAGTTTTGGGTATGGTTCTAATGTGCAAATAAATAAATATAATTTACCATATGTAGAGAGTAAAAGACACAAACCACCTTTCATTAGATATAGAAAAGACTTTTGAAAAAATCTAATATCCCTCTGAATGAAAGTCCTAGAGAATCTAGGGATATGGGAGACATGTCTCAGTATAACAAAGACAATATACAGCAAGTCCATAGCCAACATCATACTTAACTGAGAAAAATCCCAAAGCATTTGTACTACAATAAGAAATGGGGAAAAGATATCCACTCTCCCTCTTTAAATACAGATCTTGAAACCTTAGTGAGAGCAATAAGACAAGTGAAGGAGATAAAGTGGGTACAAATAGTAATGGAAGAAGTCCATTTGCATTTATCACTACTTAATACAAAAAAAAATTCCTAATGACTTCACCAGGAAATTCCTGTAGCTAATAAATGAATCAAGAAAAGTTCAGGATACCAAGTTAATATACAAAAGTCAATAACTTTCCTATATATAAATCACAAGCACACTGAGAAAGAAATCAAGGAAAAAATACCCTTCACAATAGCCTCAGAAAACTAAATATCTTGTAATGAATCTACCCAATAAACTAACAAGACTTGTTCATAAATTTAGTATGTTTAATATTGTAAATATGTATATACATATATCAAAAATAGTCTACAAATTAAATACAACCCCAACCACATTTCAACACACTTCTTCTAAAACTGAAAATACAATTTTGAATTTTGTTTAGAAACACAAAAATTGTAGAATCCCACAAAATCATGAACAATTAAAAATAAAAATATTAAAGGCATAACTATACCAGATTTCAAGTTATAATTGCAGAGTCATATTAATAAAAAAACAGCATAGTACTTCTATAAAAATAGAGTCATGGATCAATGGAAGAGAACTCAAGGCCTACAATAAGTCCACATTCCTACAGTCACCTGATTTTTGACAAAGAGACCAAGAGTAAACATTGTTAAAAAAAAAAGACTGTGTTAATAAGAGATGACTGATCAAACAGGAAAGCTACATGTAGAAGAAAGAAACTGGACTTTTAACTGTCACCTTTCACAAAACTCAACTGCACATGGATCAAGGACCTTAACATAATACCCAATACCTTAACCCTAACAAGGAAGAAAATATAGAGTACACTTGAACTTGTGGGCAAAGGAAAGGACTTTCTGAACAGAATCTTGACAGCATAGATATAAAGACCAAGTGCCATGGGATAATGTTCTTGTACACTTTAAAGATTTGTCACTCATATTGGTTTAATAAATCACTGGCTATTATCCAGGCAGGAACTTGTGGGGGCCCACAGATGTGAGTTCTGTTCCATCTTGACTAGAGGTCAGAGAGTTTGAGCTTATTTTTATTTTTTCAAAGGTGTTGACAACATGTATGGCTACAAACAAGATATCCTGACCTAGGGTGTTGTTATTTGGTGTTTTTGACATTAAGATGGCCAGTAGAAGCAAATCCACTCCACCTTGACCAAAGGTCAGAGAATTAAAGACTATTTCCATTCCTTCATTTTAAAACAGGAGGTTTGAGACAGGGAGTGACTGCCTACAGGATATTACTTGGTCTAGGGTGTATTTACTGCATATCCTGCCCAAAACATCAGAATGCTTAGCTCAGGAAATAGTGGCTTGGTGTCTCAAGTATTGAAGTAACTGTTCTGGTTGTCCTTTGTGTCATGTTAAAGTGGTCTTTTGCATTCTTACCCCCTTTTTTTGTACTGGAGTACATAAGCACATGGAAAATAAACATAGGTGGATTTAGTAGTCAGTATTCACTGAGTTGTCCTCCCCGTACTATCCTATGTATCTGTATTTCTTTTGTATCTCTGCCTAATCTGCCTAACATTTCTAATCCACATGCCCCTACCCTGGAATGTACAAACTCATTGAGGCTGAACCCTGACAAGAAGTATAGGTGGAGAAACCAGGCTAGGAGAATTCCGGGAAGAGGAAAGGCAGAGAGTCAGTTGCCAATCAGATGCAGAGGAAGCAAGATGAGAATACCTTACGGAGAAAAGGTACTAAGCCACATGGCTAAACATGGACAAGAATTATGGTTTAATCTGAGTTGTAAGAACTAGATAATACTAAGTCTTAACTAATAGGGAAAACAGTAACATATTATAAGTAATATAAGCCTCTGTGTGTTTCTTTAGGACTGAATGGCTGTGGGACCGGGTAAGACAGAAACTTCCATCTACAAATGGTACCCAACATGGGGCAACTATATCCACATAAAACTTGAGCAAGCTTGGGAAGGGATTCTAGACTCAAAAGAACAGAGTCAAGCAGAGCTTCTTAGTGCCATCATTGTTTCAGTTGGGCTCTGCTTGCTAGAGGCAAGCAGAGGTATGGCTCCTTTAAGGGTGACTTCCTGATTCAATGTTAGCTGCAAAAACTTCAAAGCTCTTTTAAGAGGCCCTACCACCAAACACTTAAATGGTGTTTATGAGAAGTCAGTGGCATCCTTCTTGGTGGTTGCATGGACCTAGAAACTCCATAGAGTTGTGGCAATAAACATGGCTCCTGCCAGTACCTCCTCCATAAAGCTAGACTCTCAGGAAGCTAAGAAATGGGGTGGAACCAGTCACCAAAGTTATCACTTTAATCTAAGCCATGCTGTTTAGCATATTAAAGACTAATGTGGTCAGAAAAAGATAGAGATATACAGTAGAGAGAGATTCAAATGAAAAAAACAAACTCTAAACAAGTTACAGAGTGTTTTAAAATGTACATAGGCTTGGGAGAGAATAGAGAAAGGATAAAGTCCTTTAAAAAAAAGAAATAGAGTAGTCAGGTATGTGGTACATGCCTTTAATCACAGAACTTGGGAGGCAGAGGCAGGTGAATCTCTGTGAGTTTGAAGTTAGCCTGGTCTACAGAGTGAGTTCCAGAACAGCCAAAGATACACAGAGAAATCCTGTTCAAAAAATCAAAAATTAAAAAATAAAAATAAAAGAAATAGAGTAAAAACAAAGAGCCATGTATAGATGACAAATACATGGGGAATCTGGATACTGTATATTATTGTATTATCTTTGAATTGTTTAGCTGCTGAGGAAGGAGCAATAGCTGCTAAAAGACATTTGATTATAAATGCTGCTGGATTAATCCAACCTATATATTTTGAAAATATCTTGACTTCAAAATTTAAGTCAAAAGATATGCTACTTTAGAGAAGAGGTTTTGCTTTTATTTTCACAGGAAATGAGAGGTAATGGATTCATTCTGTGTTCATAAAAATCAGGTTTGATTGAGGAAAATCCCCTGATAAATCTCTGATAGGAGCAGACAGCCCAGGTGATTCAGCATTTCAGAGAACCTCTGTTCCAGGTCCTTCTGAGTTCTGCATCCAGAAGAGCTTCAAGGCTCTTGACTGAGATGATCAAGCCTCACAGAATACTCCAGTCAAGACTTGACCATAATCCTTTTTCTTTGGGTCCCCATAAGATTAACAGCACCCCAATCAGCAGGAAATAGCCTAAAAACTATGCCTACTTCCCCCCTAAAAAATGGATTATGGATGTTTGTCTTTGTTTAAAATGTTAGTTACAAGTTGTTATGGAAAATGGTTAGGGAAAAAAACTAAACAAAGAAGATTAGATTGAGGGGTTTTGTTTTGAAAAAGGGGGAAATACTGTGGGATAATGCTCTTGTACACTGAAAGATTTGTCACTCATATTGGTTTAATAAAAGGCTGATTAGCCAGGTGCCAGACAGGAAGTATAGGTGGTGAAACCAGACTAGGAGAATTCTGGCAAGAGGAAAAGCAGAGAGTCAGTTACCAGTCAGATGCAGAGGAAGCAAGAGATGGTGCCTTACTGAGAAAAGGTGCCAACCCACATGGTTAAACACAGACAAGAATTATGGGTTAATTTGCATTTGTAAGAGCTAGTTAATAATACACCTGGGCTAACATGGCAAACCATTTATAATTAATATGTGCTTCTGTGTATTTCTTTGGGACTGAATGACTGTAGGACCGGGTAGGACAGAAACTTTTGTCTACAGCCAATAATTGCCAAATGTGGACATGCAAAACTGAAGGGATTCTGTACAGCAAAGGACACTATTATCTGATTGATGAGGCAGTCTACAGAATGAGAAAAAAATTCTTGACTAGTTGTATATCTGACAGAGTATTAGTATCTAGAACATAAAAACTACTCAAAATCACAACATCAAGAAAACAAACAACCCAATTTTTAATAATGGGACATAGAACTAGAGTTTTCAAAAGATGAAATACAAATGACTAGAAACATATTTAAAATGGTAAACATACTTAGCCCTCAGGAAAATGCAAATTAAAACTAATTTGCAATTTTATTTTACCCCATTAAGAATGGCTTAGATTCAAAAAAATGACAGTTGCTAATGTAGATGTCAGGAAGAGGGAATATTTATTCACCGTTGGTGGGAGTGCAAACTGGTCCAGCCATTATGGAAATCAATGTGGTGTTTCTTCAAAAAGCTGGAGATAGATCTATTAAACTAGAATGTATCTACCATATGATCCAATCATATCACTCATTGGAATATACCCAAGAAACTCTTCATCTTACTATAGAGATACTTGCTCATCTATGTCCATTGCTGCTCTATTCACAACAGCCATATAACAGGAAACAGCCTAGGTACCCTTCAATATATGAACAGTTAATAAAAATGTGGCACATTTACATAATGGAATATTATTCAGCTGTTAAGAAAAGGGAATTTATGAAATTTACAGATAAATGGATGGAGCTGGCAACAATCATTTGGAGTAGGGTAAGCCAGACCCGGAATGACAAGCATTATGTGTTTTCTCTCATTTGTGGACATTAGCTTTGAATCTTTGGATATGTGTATTTTATCTGATTAACCACAGAGTTCAGGAAATTAGTAAGGAGCCACAGTGAGAAGGCCTTCAACAGAGAGGAGAAAAGTAACAGTGACACAGGGGGAAATGGAGAATAATAGAACAAGAAGGGTTAAATGGAATGGCATAGGAGGACCGAGTAAAAGAAGGAAAACAGAGAGACAGCTAACACTAAGAATGTCTGAAGGAATTGTATACAAAACTACTGCTGCGGAAGTTTCTTAGAATACAAACATATACATTTACTAAAAGAACTTACACTGAGTTTCCTTATAACAAGGCAACAATGCTCCTAATACATATCCCACAGAATAACAAATAAAGCATGACATTTATTGCAGTTGTTGGCTTATAAGATTCATTTTGCAGGGGGCCCTGATCCTGTACCAGAAGAAACACCAGAGGGGTGAGTGTGTTCCTGACTGGCCGGCAGAAGCCGCGGAAAGGGAGCACAAATATTCCTCAACCCCCTGACCTCTCTGGTCTTTCTGCAGGAGCTTCTCTCCCCGGCTACTACCTCTATTTTCCTATCCCATCCCAGCTTGCACCCAGGCTCCCCTTCCCTTCTTTGGGGCCAGAAAATCCCCCAGCTCAGCCTGTTTCAGGCTGGGACAGGGTGGTGAGTGAAACTGGGTGGGAGTTCCTTTGTTTCACTAAGCCTGCAGGCA